>PVJH01008196.1:0-86956 GCA_004026705.1 Nesogale talazaci | reverse complement strand
ACAGTAGAAACTATTGTAATTGATTCTCAGAACCATTGCTCTACCTGAGCCTCTTGTTCTAACTGCGATGTCAATTCATCCATTGAGCATCTTCCTTTAGTTCACTGACCCAATACTGTACCAAATACTGTGCCCTTCTACAGACACTAGACTCGCCCAATAGCATGTCCAAGTACATAAGACAGTCTTACCATCCTCACTCCTAAGGTGTATTCTGGCTTTACGTTTTCCAAACTAGGTGTGTTCCTTCCTCTAGCAGTCCATGTATATTAATTAAACCTATTGTTCACCAACATCGTCATTCAAAGGCATCAGTTCTTTAGTATTCCTTATTAATTGTCCAGATTTCACAGCATATGACGCAGTTGAAAGTGACATGATGATATTTGGGCTTTTTAAACAATGTCAAGAGGTCTTTTGCAACAGATTGGCACAGCTTAATACTTCGGTTGATTTCTTGAGTCTTCCTTCTCTGGGTGGTGAATGTGGATCCTGGTAAAATGAAACCATTTACAAGTTCAATACCTAAAGAGATTTAAAACAAAACAAAAGCATATGGCATAATTATGACAAAATCTAAAATTATCCTGGGGCACATAATCTGGCTTTAGGAAAAAGGAAAAACATTAGAATCTCATTATTTGTGTCACCATTATTGTAGATCTAACTAAGATAACTACATGCACTCTTAAAATGGAAATAAAGAAATTTTAGAATGGTCCAGAAAACGACAACAAAAATTGAAAGGCTAGAAAGTAAAATCTAGAATGGAAGAATCTAAAAAGCAGAATAATGTGTGACAGAAAAAGTCAAGCACAACAAAGTGAGGCGTACATTGGCTTGATAATCATTCATTTCTGATACCTGTACTTTCATGGGACAGTAATTTTATATGACTGACCTAGCAATTCAGAATTGTTATGTCTCCATTTAGATCATTGAAATTTAAGCAAGAGGCAGCATTGTCAGAAGAATGGGTGTATGTTCATCATTGAGCAAACTTAATCTCTTCAATCTTTCATTTCTTTCTTCACTAAGCTGAGGACAGAAATCCTTCTCTCACACAGTGTTTCAAAGGTCAGAGACACCATATGTAAAGCACTCAATTAGGTGTGTAGGACAGCAGAAATTCAATCAGATGTGGTAACTGCTGGTGGCACGTGGTAGTGGTGATTTGTATTAATCTCACAGACTGAACACTAAGCTTGAAGTCAAATGACCTTGATTTCTCCTTGCTTTGAAAGGAAAATTCTATAAGGTTATGGTTCCATGAAAAACAGTTTGGGAAACAATGTCTTATTAGAAAAAGAAAGGTTTGTATGAGTTGTGGGTGAGAGGATTAAAGGAGAGCTCAGCATTGCATAAGAATTTCTGTAGAGTAAAAGAAAGAATGAAGATGTTTTTCTATACTAAAAAAAAAAAAAGACTTGGCTTAGCAATTGACTCTTCCAGTTAGTCACGATGAGATAGTTAAAGGTATTTAAACTCATTCTTCCTGGAACTCTTCACATGTAAAAATGAACAGGTATCATTTCTCTTCCCATTTTACCCTGAGGTTCAAATGTAATGGTGTGTGTGAAGTATCACGTAAGTATAATTGCCACATAAAAATGAAATAGTGTTGCTACCAAGTCTTTCAAAAGGAATCATCTGAGTTCCAAGATCAACATGGCACTCTGTGAGTGTGCAAGTCATCAGTGTAGTAGCTATGCCCTGCTGCCATCGAGTTAAGGTGGTCCCACTTGCAGCTGCCGAGACCAGGGTTCCATAAGGTTTCCAATGGCTGGCTTGGAGGAAGGAAATTGCTAGGCCTCTCTTCCAAGACACTTCTGGGTGGCCTCCGACTGCCAACCTTCTTTTTAGTAGCTACATACATTAACCCTTTGCATCTCACAAAAGAACAAACAAAAACCTTCCTGCCATTGAGACAATGCCAACTCGCAGCGACCGTATTGGAGAGGGTAGATCGGGCCCTGAGGGTTTCTGAGAGTATAATTCTGCATGGGACTGGAAAGCCTTGTCTTTCCCCAGAGAAGCAGCTGGTGGTTTTGAACCACGGACCTGCTGCAGATCCGCTATGCCACCAGCGCTCCACTCAGAGACTTAACATAATAGGATTGTGTTGTGATCCTTAGTCGTCATTGAGTGATTCCAGAAGGCTTCGGAGTAAAGATGCTCTCTACGGCTGTCATGGCTATGACCTTCAGAAAGAAAGAGCTGGGCCTGTCTTGGGATTGCCAGCCCAACTCATAACCCAATGCACCATGAGGACCCTGCATCACCACCAATAACCCCAAACCAATCTACTCTTACTGGTGGATTCCAACTCAAAGCCACCCCAGGCGGTTTCCAAGGATGTAAATCTTTATGGAAGCAGAGAGCCTCATCCTTCTCGCATGAAGCAGCTAGTAGGTTTGCACTTCTGGCTTCAAGATTGGTTTAGCAATCCAATGCTTACCTGTCAGCGCCTATACATCTACTATCATTAACAGACAAAGCGTCACGTGTACTACATAGACGTCAGAGGATACTTGCATCGAATGAGAATTATGCATGGTAGGGTTGTCCAAACTAGGTGGGAGTCGAATGACTCAGCCCTCATCTGTCCTGGAAACTTCACCAGAAAACAGTGAATCCACCTGGGAACTGGAAAGAATTCATTCAACCCCCTTGCCTGACATAAAAAGCAAAACAGTGTCTCAGAGCAATGAAGTGACTTGATTCCCAAGCGCACCCACAGCGAGAGGGTTGGGTGGTGAGCCTGCCACCTGCCTTCTGCCTGACACAAACAAGCTCAGGATTTTCTATGACAACACAACTACATCTGTAAAGCGTCCATGACCCCATCGACTTTAAAATCTCTACCTCAGCCACAGAAGGGACTTGGGAGCAAACTCAAAGCCGAGTGGTAAGCCAGAGGATAAAAATGGTCTAGAATGTTCCAAGGCCGGATGGAGGGCAGAGAGTGGGGCTGGAAGTGGTCCTGCCATTCTATCCATCTTATGCATTCATGATTTCATTCAGGAAACATTCAAACAACATGGAGGGAATAAAATGCCATGCCAGGTGGGGAGCTGTGGTATATATAGACAGCCCCTAAGGCACAAAGAAAGATTACAGAGGTCCCATATATACCAACAGCTGCCATCACTGCCCGCCCCCACCCCTCTGCAGCTGCCACAGGCTGTATGTGGAAAGAAAAAAAAAGCAAAGAAAAGAAAGAAAGGGGAAAAGAAAAACACTTGGACCACTTCTAGACTCAGGTGTTCAGAGGGCCGAGGAAGAGAAAAAGAAGCTGGAAACAGGAGCCCCGCGAGAGAATGGATTCTCTGAAGTAGTCTTCAGCCTCTTGGGATGGGTGAGAGGCCTCCTCCCTCTCCCCTGCAGTCTCCCGGTTTGAGAGCACCCACCCTCCAAGCTGCCCAAGGTGGCCTCGAAGTCCCTTGCATGCCTCAAACCCATTTCGAAGGCAGGAAGTACATTCTAAGAATGACTTTACCATTAGTAACCAGTTTCAGATGTCACTCTTCTCTAGAATAGGTAGATCTTCTTACTATTAAGGATTATGAAGCTACAGGGGCTCAGCACAAAAATCCTAACACAGTACTTGCTGTGTGACATCACTGAGAATAGACCTTGACCCACGAGAACACAAATGAGCTTTCAGAACCTCCCCTCCCTCAGAGGAGCCCTCTTCATTTATTTACTTATAAAATGGTTTAGTTGGCATCTACTTCACATCTCAGACAATTTACTCATTCACTCATCTGAAAAAGAGTTGTGCCATCAGCCCCACAATCAACTTCAGAACATGTTTCTTCTTGTCCTCATTGTTGTTAGACACCCTCTACTCCCCTCCTTCCCTGCCATGCCTCTTGAAACCAAGCACACTGCCATCCACTGGATGCCTGCTCAGAGCAACAGTGTTGGACCCAGTAGAACTGTCCTATGTCCATGGTTTCTAAGATCCGTACTGTTTACAAGCGTAGAGAGAGCCTTGACTTTCTCGAGAAGACTCAAGCTTGGCAAAGCCGAGGGGCAGCAAAAAGAGAAAAGTGCTCAAGGAGATGGATTGACTGCAACCATGGGCTCAAGCGTAGGAATCAGTGTCAGCACCAGGCAGCGTGTCCTCCTGTGGTACGTAGGGTTGCTATGGGTCAGAACCAATTCCATGGCACTTACTACAACAACAACAACAACAACAACAACAGGCATCTATAGTGACAGTAGCTGGATTAAGAATTACCTACGAGTCCTAGAAGTCAATGGTTGGTATGAAGTGCCATTGAGTCCGTTCTACCCCATAGCCACCCCATAGCACACCAGGATGTAACATGGCCTGGTCCTGCCCCATCCTCACAATTGCTCCCATGCCTGAGCCCATCGCTGTCACCACACTGTCAACCCATCTGGTCAAGAGCCTTTTCCTTGGGGCTGCCCCACCACTTTACCCAATCTGATGTCCATCTCCAGCGACTGGTGCCTCCTGATAATATGTAAGTTGAAGTCTTGCCATCCTTGCTTCCAAGACACAAGGTTGTACTTCCTGTACAACTCGGGTGGTACTTCCTAGACCGTTGGATTTGCCCTGTCAGCAGTCCACGGTTCTTCGCCTGCACCACAGTTCAAATGCATAGATTCTCCTTCTGTCTTCCTTATTCAGTGTCCAGTTTTCACTTACATATAAGACAAGTGAAAAATCAGGATTTGGGTGACGTGACACACACTTTAGTCATCGAGGTAACATCCTTGCTTTTCAAATTTTTGAAACATTTGAAGAGTAGATTCTTCTTTTCATCTCCTGACTGCTGCCTCCATGAACACTGATTGGGGATTCAAGCAAGACGAAATCCTTAACAACTTCAAATTTTCTGCACTTAACATGCTGCAACCAATCGGTCCAGTTCAATAGAGGTACATACAAAGGGTCCCCCAGAAGGCAAGTCGGGGAGGTGGGGTGGTGAGGTACTGTTTTCAAGTGAACTTTTGAAATCCCATCCCTCTCTGTAGGCTGGAATTGCAGGTAATACAGGAGAAGGGCAATAGAAAGGACAGACTAACAGTTTAGAGCTGAATTAACTCCATCTTGAAAGGGCTGGTTGTCTGTTGGCAGGCCCACCATCACCACTGTGAAGGAGTACTATTTGGTTTGGTTTTTCCCCTAGTGTTTAGAGAAACTCACTCACTCAGAATTGCCATCAAATCAATGCTGACTCATATGAACCCCACAGAGAGAGAAAAAGGGTGACAAGAACCCAGAACTCCAACCACGCAGGTTTGACTCTGACTGTCACTCACTAAAGACATGACTGAGCATACCTCTCCGAGTCTCAGTTTCCTTCTCTGTTACATGGGGCCAATGAAAAGACCTTCTCACAGAGGATATGAGAAAACACCTTCTCATAGGTGAGCTAGCTAATGCACGCAAAGTATCCCATAGGATCTGGCACATGGTCTCATTGAAATGTGGCTGTTGGTGGCAATGTAAAGAGCCCAGTGGCCTGGTGGTCTACACGTCATACTGCTCATCTGAAAGTTGGAGGTTCAAAAGCATCTGTTTCTCTTTAGCAGGAAGAGGAGGCTGTCGACTCTGAGAAAGATTTACGGTCTCCAGAAATTTCATTTAGGGTCACTCCGCGTTAAAACTGACCACTTGGCAGCAGGCTTGGTTTATCATTAACTGGAGTTGCTCTGGTGACACAGTGAGTGAAGCAGGGGGCTAACCCAACAGCCACTTCTTCGAAGAAAGACGAGGCAGGCTGTCTCCATCAAGGTTTACAGCCTTGGAAGCTCTGGGATGCTCGTTTTACGTTGTCCTATGGGCTCACTGTGGGACTTGCCAACCAACCGACGACTCCACCTTAGACCATGCCCAGCTGGAATGCTCCTCAGAGGCAAGGACACACAACACCGTGGCGTTGACTTCAGTCAGAATCAACTGCCCAGCACCTAGCGACCACAGGGTCATGATGAGTCGTGGTTGAACCCCATGGTGGTGAGTATTGTTAGTGGCTAATACAACTCTCACTAACCTCATGCAGAATTGTCTTTCAGCGAGATGGTTTTAAGGGACACCCAAATAAAGTTCTTAATATTTTCTAGTCTAGACATTTTGCTATTTATTTTCAGCGGTGGTTATGTCGTTAGTTGCTATCAAGTCAGTTCTGACCCCGTGAGTATCAGAGTAGAAGGGACTCATCAAGTTTGCAAGACGGTGACTTTTCAGGACATCTCCAGGGCTGCCTTCCTAGGTGCCTCTGAGGAGGTTCAAGCTACCAACCTAGAGTTAAACATTTAACCATCTCCCCCACTCACAGAGTGACTTTCAACTATATACTATGTACTGACCGAGGCTTTCTATTCCCATAATGAGTCACAGTCTTGGAACCCCATTGGGACTGCTTGGTTCTGTCCTATGTCATGGTTGTTGAGTGCCATCGAGTGAGTTCAGATCCATCGCAATCTTAGGCACAACAGAGGGCAACACTGCCCAATTCTGCACCAGCCTCACAGTCGTTCTAGGCCCCAGCCCATTGTTGCAGCCACTGCGTCAATCCATCCCATTAGGAATCTTTTCTTTTTCACTGCTCCTCCACTTCACTGAGCACAATGCCCTTCTCCAAGGATTGGTATCTCCTGACAACATGTCCAAAGTCGGTAAGAAATCTTGCCATTCTTTTGTCTAGCAGCACTGTTCAAAGTCGAATCGACTCACTGGCAATGAGTTTTGGATATACTCTTAGAACTTAAATTCGGAAAACCCCATTTGCAGAAGGCTGAGGACAGTAAAGCCCAAAATCCAAATGCAGAGTCTTCGTGTGGATGAAGCTTCCATTGAGGCCTTCTGACTATAAACTAGAGATGAGAACAATCTTGCCCTCAGGCAGAGTGCCTCAGAAAGTGGATTATCTCCACCTCTCTCCAGTCAGCTTGGGAAGAGACAGTCCCCCTTAAGGAATGGCCTGGCTGTGTCCTTAATGGGGAGTAGTACTGGGGGAGTCACGTAGTCACGAATCATGTCCTGACTGCCCTGGTCAGAAAGCCCCAGATCAATCTTACAGGAGACTCTAACATAACATATGTGTCCCGATCATGACTCTTGAAGGCCCACCTGTAACCAGTCATGGATGTGTGAGTTATCTCTGTGTTCCCTGACTTACTTGAGCAGCTCTGAGGCTTTAAATTGTCAAAGGTTATTTGGACCTTGTGCTAATGAAATCCCACATCCAGATAAGGTGGCTTGGTCTTGGTCTTGGTCTTATCTCTTTCCTGCTTAAGACTTCATCTATGTTCTCCATAAACTGTATTGAGAGTGGGTGCTCTTTAGAACCCTAAAACAATACCAAAGCCTAGAAGTCACAGCTTCAGAGTTACCATGGCCAAGGATGACCACCACCAAGCAGCAATAAAAATAGCTGAGAATTCTGATACTTCTTAGAAAGGGAATTACCCTGGTTAAAAAAAAAAAAACTTTCTTTCTTGTTGATGATGATGAAGTCAACAGCCAGATGACAAGAGACAGCAGGCAGAATCATGAGGAAGATTAGGAAATGCATTCTGCCACAGCCTTTTCTGGGTCTTTTTCTCACTGAGACAAAATTTGGTATGCTCATCTCGTGGCCCTGGAGTTAAAGAGCCATTTTCTCTAATGTCCACCCTGATGGAAAATCACATCTCAGGAGCAGGAAAAAAATGCTTCCACAGACCCTAGGGCTCTTGGCCCTGCTTTTCCTCCTGGTGGAAAAACTCCCTGGAGCCAACGACAGCTGAGCTTCTAGCCTGGAATTCAGATGCTCACAAGAGAAAAACCAGACCTTGAGTTTCTGGGGCTGCTGGAGCAGCCTGGTGCACACCAAGGCCAAGCGCCAGGCTACCACCTGTTCACCTCGCCTCCCAGAGCTGGTGGCCAGGGAAGGGGACAGGGGATGTGGAGAGGTGGAGGCCAAGGCTACAGGGAAGAGTTGAGTTTCTGGGTTGCCAGCAGTGAGGAGGAGCTGTGGTAAGGGAGCAGAAAGATTGGCCGGCGTCATCTCACACTCCAGCTTCCCCCAGAGTCGCAGCAAGGTCTCGAGGTCATCCAGTCACCTGTGCCCCAGGAAAGTTCCTCTGCTCAGCCCTCCCAGTGGACGGTTTTTGAAGCTAGCAGGAAAAGTGTGAAGAAACAGAGTTTTCTGGAGGTCAATGTCCTCAGCTGGCCTCCTCCAGACTGTGTGGTGTGGCCTCCCACTGACAGGCTGGCATCAGGCAGTGGGTAAATGGTACATAGGAAATGGGAAGTCTGCCTTTTCAAAGTCTTGTTGGGAGTCCCAGGATGGTGCCAATGGTTTCAGTGCTTGCTTTCTACCAGAATGATTGGCGGTCTGGCTCCACCCAGAAACCCCTCAGAGGAAAGGCCTGGCAACCTACTTGTGACAGATCACAGCCTCTAAGAGCCCTCCCTGTGGAGTCGTTCTACTCTGACACACGTGGGCTCATCATGAGAGGGGACCAAGCCCTGATAGCCAGTTTGCTTTGGTTTTGGTTGAATGCATCTACCAGCCAGAGGATTGACTGCATACCACTGAAGCATCTACAAGGTGCGCTGGCATTGAAGTGCTATGAGTTGGGCTGTGATCCACAAGGCCATCAGTCCAAAACCACCAGCTATTCTGTGGGAGAAAGATGGAGCATCTACTCCCGAAAAGAGTAACAGTCTCAGGAACTCATGGGGCCCATTCTACCCTGTCCTATAGGGTGGCTATGCATCAGTATTGACTCAATGACAGTGAGTTGTTGAGCTGTTGTTGATGTGTCTACTGCTGTCTCACACCTCTCAAGGAACTGTCCTCCCTAAGAGAGCCCCTCCCCCATCCCTTCACCCACTTAGCCTCTGAGTCTTTATCAGCCTTCACCAAAACGGAAAGATACGTCACATGGGATCTTCCCTGGGAGAAAGCTCCCTGGATCCCACCACAGGGACTTTAGGTCAATCCTTTTATTCAACCTCAAGAAGGATCCCAATGAAAAAGAGGAAACATAGAACAGAACACAACACTCCCATGGAAACCAGATTTTCCAGATTCTTTGAGATTGGAGGGACCACAAGTCTACCATTCTGAAATCTCTCCTGTAGAGATCTACAGGTCTCTACACTGTGAGCTGAAACTATTCAATGATGTCATTTGTAAACAACATTAGTGTATTTCCATTAATAAGCTCAGCATTGAAGAGTGTGAACTTTTAAAAAACAATGTGTAGAAAAAGGAGTTCTGTTCACTGCCACAGTTTGGAATGAGCAACAAAGCTAACAGGGATGACACAATAGGGGGAGAGAAGGTGAGGCTGCTGAGTAAGAATGAGGAATGGAACAGTGATAGTGGTCTGTACAGGTTGAAATTGGTGATCAAGTTTAGATTCAGTTGTTTATATTTCCATCATATATTTATATATGTAGATCAAAATAGAATTGCCAGATAAAAATGCATATGTCTGGTTAAATTTGCACAAGAGATAGATGGAAGAATTTTTTAGCTTAGAATGTCCTGAACACTATAAGGGACATTGTTACAACTCATAGCAGCATGATGTCGAATAGAAGGAAATACGGTCTCGTGCTGCACCATCCTCACAACTGCTGTTGTGTCTGAGTCCATCGTCTTGGTCAATGTGTCCATCTGTCTTGTTGAGGGTCTTCCTCTTTTGTCACAGACTGTCCACTTTACCAGGCATGATGTCCCTCTCCAGGGACTGGTCTCTCCTGAAAAACATGTCCAAAGCAGGTGAGATGAAGTCTCACCAACCTTGATTCCAATGAATCTTCTGGCTGCCCTTCGTCCAAGACTGATTTGTGTGTTCTTCTGGCAGTCCTTGGAAAAGTCAATATTCTTTGCCAACATCACAATTCAAATGCATCCATTCTGTTTTGGTCTTCACTGTCCAGCTTTCACATGAGATTGAAAATACCATGACTTCGGGCAGTTTGCTGTAGTCTTCAAAGGGACGTCTTTAACATTTTAAGGAGCCCAGTTCTACTCTGACACCCAGGTGGTGCTGGTGCACACACATATATGGATGGGATGTGGGTAGTTCTAGACACCCACAAATTCTTCTTGGAGACAGACAATCAACGCTCTTCAGCACTAGACCTCCCCAGTCAGCTCACCCTCTCAGTCCTGAGTGAAATTGCATTGGCTCAGTGCAGAGGAGAATATCTCATCCCACTCAATGGAAATTCTAATGCCTCCTTTCTCCTCCAGGTCTTGGCTCCAGGGAGCAAGTCCAAGAATGAACATACAAGTACAGTGGGAAGGACCAAGAAAAACACTAGCTAGTTAGCCAGTTGCCATTGAGTCTGTCGGCTGCCCCACGTGTGTCAGGGGAGGACTGTGCTGCAAAGGGGGGCTCAACAGCTGGGTGTTTTGGTTGGTTTGTGGTTGTGGTTTTTTAAAACAGATCATCAGGCCTTTCTTCTGAGGTATCTCTGTGTGGACTCAACGCCAACCTTTTGGTTAGCAGTTGAGCACCTTAATGGTTGGCACCACCGAGGGTTGCTTTGAGTCAGAATTGACTCGATGGTAGTAAGTTTGTAATTGGGAAAGGAAAAATATGGACCCAAATCTGCCACCCCTTGGGCAGACAGCTTGTCTGACAATCATTTTTGGTTCTCTTAAAATAATAAGTGTTTATCATAAAGCATGTTTTAAATGTTGAAAAGCATATGGCAGGCAGCAATAAAAATAAAGCCAGGTGGCACCATGCAAAGACACAACCTCTCCTACAATCCTGCTGTGTTTCCCAAGCATCTTGGGATGTGTAATAAGCATAATTGGGTTTATACTTTATATATGACTCTGAATGTCACTTCTTGTCCAACTAACAAATCATAAACACTCCCTACATCATTAAAGATGCTTCAAAGCAGCTTTATGGTTTTGATGCATTTTTTATGGGCCATTTAAAATGGGGAGGGGGCACTTATTTAACTCTTCTTTTTTCAGTGCTCTTCTTGATAGAAATCACATATCAGGGACCTTCTTCTCCAGTTACCCTTTTATCAGACCTCTGGTGCTCATTTCCTGGTGTCTACAATTGAATAGGAAATGGTAGCTAGTCTGCTCCAAAGAGATGTGGTTCAGTTCAAGTGTACTGTAGCAAGAACACTTATGTAGTGATGGTTCCGTGGTGCAATTCTTGCCCAGGAGACCTGGGTTCAATTTCAGGCTCACATACCTCCTTCATACGCCAGCACTCAACTGCCATCAATCAACTCTCAGCCAAGGCTGGCATGTGTTGCTATAGCACTCAGTGGCTTTCAGAAGAGCGTCCAGATTCTAACAGAGTAGGAAGAAAATTCAGGAGAGATTCTTCAAAACATCAGCCTGTGGAAACCCTATGAATCACTAAGGTCTGATCTGAAACTGATCCTAAGAATGGCCCAGCACTGGATGCCCAAGGAGAAAGTCCAGGGAGCGTAGCTAGTTATGCATTGCCATTGAGTTGATGATGACCCATATGACCCCAGAGAGCTGTAGCTCTTTATAGGAATAGAAAGCCTCCTGCAGAGTGCTTAGCAGTTTGAACTGCTTACGGGGAAGATGAGACCTTTTGCTCCCATCAGATTTAGAGCTGCAGAAACCCACAGGGACAGTTCTACTCTCTTCTGTAGGATTGGTATGAATTGAAACCCACTGGATGGCAGTGAGTTTGAGTTCCTTATGCATTTCAGGAGTTCTCTTCAGTCTTGCATGAAGTCACTGAGTCACTCAATGATAGCCAACAAACAAGGAGCATGGGCCCTCCCAGAGACCCACCTAGTAGACATGTATGAACTCATCGGGGTTGATTACTGCCCCTTGTGAAATGAGAGGGATTTAGATGCAGAAGGAAGTCCCTCAAAATACAAAACCAAAATCAAAAAAAAAAAAAACCGAGTAGAAACCAACGCATACTGACTTTATACAAAGGAGAGGGTAGAATTGCCCCTGTGGGTTTCAAGGTCACAACCCTTTATGGGAGTAGAAAGTCTTAGCTTTCTACTTCGGAGTGGCTAGTGGTTTCAAACTACTGACCTTGCAATTAGGAACCCAGTGTGCAAGCACCACTCCACCAGAGCTCAGTCCCCCAGGCTGTAGTTTGTGGAAGGCATACACACACACCACACACACACACACACACACACACACACACACACCAAGAACAACTTTTCACAGAAACCACAGCTCCACGTAATTCTGCCGGGGGTGTGGTTCTGAGTCTCCAGAGCTGGCCAGTTGGCAGTGTGACAGACAGAGCCATTGCTGGCTGATTTAGTTAATGATAATGTTAGGTTCCAAATTCCCTCCAAATGGGAGTCTTAAGTGTTCTCAGTTGGGACGAAGCTGGCTTAAAAATAAACAAATAAGTTATATAAGCCTCCATTTTGGAGGATCGGGTTTAGAAAGCCCAGGCCCTGGTGTAGAATTAGAGGGGCCACCTCCCATCTCGTGGTCAGGCCTCACGTGCAGCCTGCTGGGTGTATACAGGATGGGGTGAGGCAGTAAGGGAAGCTGCCAGCTGTCCCCAAAATCCCGCTTCTCCTTTGGAATACCAGCACCCACTGACCCCGGCCACAATATACACCACGGCACCTACAAGACTTTTGTGGGGCTTAAAGCATAGGAAGGGGCTGAGCCCCGGTGGCGTAGTGGTTGTGTGCGGGACTGCAGCCCACTGGGATGGAGGTTCAATTCCAGCAGCGGCTCCACAGGAGCAAAGGCTGGGCCTCCTACTCTCACCAACAGAGAGCAGTGATACCCCGCCCTCCCCCCCCCAAAAAAAAAACATAGAAAGAGCGACACAAAGACCAGCAATGTCATTTTTTTTTCCTTTTCCTTCCGTTCCATCTGAGATGTTTTGAAAGGGTGCCTGGGATGACTCTCTTGCACTTGGGAGCAGGCTACATAGAGGTGGGACGACTGGACATGGCCTTTTGGAAGCTCTTCCAGCTCCTACAGAATGTTAGCCATTCTCCAAAGCTCCATGTGTGGATGGATCCCCTCTCTGGGACACATGGTGGGAATCAGAGTGCCCTGGTGAGTAGCTTATGTGTTGGGCTGCTAACTGCAAGGCCAAGAGTTCGAAACCAGCAGCTGCTCTCTGGGAGAAAAATGAGGCTTTCTACTCCAGAAAAGAGTTTTGGAAGGCCCCAGGGAACGTTCTATTGTATTGTCTAGGGTCACCATGAGTGGGGGTGAGTGGCAGTGAGTTTGGCTTTTGGGGAAGCCATTGCGAGGGACAGGAAATTCAAACTCCAAACTGGCTGCCAGTGTGTTGATTTTGGCTTCTCGTGACCCTTTGTAAGAGGGAGTGTAAATGCACTGTGGAGTTTCCAAGACTTTAAGCCTTTATGGTAACAGCCTGATCTTTCTCCCGGGAAGCTGGTGAATATGAATCCTGGGCTTAGCAGGTTGGCATGTAGCCCACTACACCTGGGCTCCTGTGAGGGACAGAAATAGGACTGAAAAAATGTCCCAATGGCATGAGATCATAAGCTAGAAGGAGCATCTGCAGTGCGCTGGTAAGAAAGTCTAAAACACACACACACACACACACACACACACACCAAAAACCCTTCACTGCACCTGAGTTGATTCTGATTCATAGAGACCGTATCAGGTAGGCTAGAACTTCCCCTGTGGGTTTCCTAAGACTGTACATCTTTACAGGAGTTGAAAGTCTCATCTTTCTTTCTCAGAGCACCTCGCAATTTTGGTGCGCTGACTGTGTGGTGAGCAGCACAGTGTGTAGCCAGCTATGCCAATAGGACTCTGGTGGTAACGAACTTGCCCTTGCTTACGGTCAGTGGGAATCATGGACATTTCCAGTACTGGTAGAAGATGCATAAGAGGATGAGGCAGATAGAAACATGGATTCAGTGGGTTCAATGCAGGAGTTTAAAAGGTGCTTTCATCATTTACTAGCCAAAGACCTTAAGACATACCAGTATTTCACACTCTAGTTAGTAAAGAAGCAGAGAACTCATAGATTCTCTACACTGCAGGGCTACGGTGAGACTCAAATGAGGATAACAGAGGAAAACTACTTTGTAAACCATCATTGCTCTTGCCAGCTGCCATTGAGTCAGACCCCATAGACTATGAAAATCCCACACGTAACAGAACGAAGTATTACCTGGCCTTGTGCCAGCCCCATGCTGGGCTGAAGACAAACCGTCATTATCCACAGGGCTTTCATTGACTGATTTGTGGAATCAGACTCCCTTGGTTTTCTTTCTTCCCCTATTCACTCTGGAAGCTCTGGTGAAACCTGTCCATCATCAGAACAACACAAGAGGGCCTCCACTGACAGATAGGGCATTATCTGTACAAGAGGTACAGTGATCAGAAATCCTATCTGGGTCTTCTACATGTAAGGAGTGATTGTTAGGAACCATTGAGTTGATTCTGACCCATAGTGACCTCGTGTACAACAGAACAAAACACTGTCCTTTCCTGCATCATGCTCACAGTTATTTCTGTGGTGTAACCCATGGTCGTAACCACAATGTCAGTCCATCTCATCAAAGATCATTCTCTTTTTTTATGCCCCTCTACTTTAACAAGCATGATGTCCTTCTCCAGACAATATGTCCAGGTATTTAAGTCAAAGTCTCGCCATCCAGCTGTACTTCTCCCAAGGTGGGATGTTTGTCTTTTTGGTAATCTGTAGTGTTTTCAATATTCTTCACCAGTCCCATAATTCTAATGCATCAATTCTTCTTTGGTCTTTCTTATTCAACGTCCAACTTTCACATGCCTAGGAGGAAACTGAAAAAAAAACATGGCTTGAGTTGGATACACCTTAGTCCTCAAAGTGACATCCTTGCTCTTGAATCATCAAAAGAGGTCTTATCCAATAGATTTAGCCTATGCAATGTGTCCTTTGGTTTCTTGATGGCTGCTTCCATGAGCATTGATTGTGGATCCAAGCAAGACAAAATCCTTGACAATTTCAATCTTTTCTCCATTTATCATGATGTTATCTATTGGTCCAACTGAAGCCTTCAATCCCCAATCTTCATCAGCAAGTGCTTTGTGGAAGGAGAGAATTCAGCCGTTGAACTACCAATGCTCCCTTGTAACTGTTAGAGTCCCTGTTAATAAGCAGAAATTAGCATTCTGCCACATCTAGATGTTCAGAGCAAGGGCTTATGTAACTACTTAATGAATTCATAAGAATTAGCTTTCTGAGCTGGTGGGATTTGAGGGAGCCAAATGAGTTTAGCACTTTGGGGACCCAAAATACTTTCGTTAAAATACATTTGCTCAACCCAAATTTTCAAACACTGATCAAATATTCCTTGTGTGTTTTCAAACTCACTTTAGACAGGGCTCAAAGTAATTAGTGCTTTTTTTTACCGTACTCTATGTATTTTTTAAGCTTTATATCAAAGCCCTTGACTACTTCAAGAAAAACCCAAAGAAATCTAAATTGCGATCTGTAATTCTGAATTAATAGACATAATTATTTAATGTCTACAACGTGGAGAGTGCTGAGTGAGATGAATTTCCCAGCTTCTAAACCCTAAAACCTTCTTGGATACATAAGGACAGGAGCAGCCTCATCAGGTAAGTGGACTGTTCTTAGGTATATAAGTCAGGATTGAGATTTGAACCCAGACCTTTTTTTTATAAGCTTTTTAAAAATGTGAACTAGGTGAAGCATATCATCTGTTTTACATTTAGCAGCTCATTCATTTATTATTTCATCTCCTTGATGATAGCCCCTCAATAAAACATCACTTATCCCTCTCCCACCCTGGGTTTCCTGTATCCATCTCTCTTTCTTGAGAACTTTATCCTCGAACAAACAATGTCCTTTTGATCTCAAATGATTGATCATTCAAAATCCAAAGGTGTTCATGCCTTGCTACTAGTGTTGGTCCCCTTATTGACCTTTCTGTTCTTTGTCTGAAAATTGAGCCACAGGATGAATTCCATTTCAGACATGAAAGGTGATTGAGGGCCACAGTCTCCAGGGTTACAGCAGTCTCTATATAGCCAGCTGGTCTTTTTTTGTGTGATTTTGAGTTTTGTTCCACATTTTCCTCTCATTCTTTCCAGCACCTTCTAATGTGATCCCTACCAGTTCTGTTGACAGTGAGTGATAGCTGGGCATCATCTAGTTCCTTTGGTCTCAATGTCATGAGGTTATTCATCAAGCGACCATGATATTAACATGGTTTCTTCATCCATTGGGCTAATTTCTTCCGTGAGTTTTTTTTTATTAGACTGGCAGAGATCAACAGCTGCATCTTAGATGGCCACTGACAAGCTTTTAAGACCCCAGTCTCTACTCATCAAAGTAGGATGTAGAACATTGTCTTTGAGGACTATGGTATGCTGATTTGTCTTGGTGTTCCCTGAGACTATGGTCTGGAGACCCCAGGCCTAGCTATGCCTTTAAGATGATTGATTATGTCTACAAAGTCGTCATAGCTTTGCCCCCTGTCAGCTCCAGCGCATCTGTGGACAGATTTGCAGCAAAATGAGCCCATGTCTTCTGATTGGATTCACTTCTATTCTCCACCTAACCTCATTTTCATCAGGACCAAAGGAACCTAACCATCTCTGATCTGGACCCTAAAAACCTCTCTGTGGAAAATGTGTAATTAAGGTTTTTACTGCTAAACTTTCTCTCTTGGTTTTAGTGAAGCTCTGGATCAGGGTGCCTCTAGATGAGTCTAATGTGGGTACAAAGTCACATAGAAAGAAACACTGTATAAGTAGCCAAATAATTTTTAATGTAGTCTCTGATTTATACCTTTTCAAAACAGAATTAGAGGATCCAGTAGTACTTAAGCTCCTACTTCATCTAAGGTTCTCCTATACTCAGAACTTCTACAGCCATCCCTCATTTCATCCTGAAGTCATAAAAATCATCCTATTTCCTCTCCCTTCCCAGCATTCTTCCAAATGTTTATTATTGAGTCTCTCCCTAATTGAGTGGGGGGTCAGACAGCATCAGAGCACAGGTTCAGATTAATAGCTCTCATCACATTCAGATATGACTCTCCAGGCCACAGATAAACCTTCACTGCTCCACAAGTCAGGGCAACCTGAGGTCAAACAGAACAAAACAAAATAATGCCTGATCCTTTACCCTCTTCATGACCATTGGTATACAGGTATCCTCTGCGGTGGCTGTTGTGTCAATCCATCCCATTTCCTTCATTTTCACTGATGCTCCACTTTACCAAGCATGGCAGGTAGCCTTTTTTAGCAGCACATATACATTATACTGGAATGAAACTCAAGAAATGAATGAAATCTGTCATTGGGCCGATTCCAACTCAGGATGACCCCTTGTGTCTCAGAGTAGAATTGTGCTCTGTAGGGTTGATTGTTTTCAGAAGTTGATTTCCAGGCTCACTTCTGAGGTGTCTGTAGGTTTGAACTTCCAACCTCTTGGTTAGCAGCCAAGTGTGTTCACCATTGGCACCACTACACAGGCACAGCTCTTTATCTCCCCATTTGTTTTTCCACATCAGTTCCATGTCTTGATGCTCTCAACAGCTCAGACAAGTAGAAAACAGTTGAATCTATGGGAGGAGGGTGGAGGGTGGAAGACATCTGAGGTTTGGAGGATGTTTTGTAAGAGACACAAGGCTGCTTGCCAGTGGGGTAAGAACTGCCTGACACTTGGTCTATGATGTTTACATCCCCAAACCAGGTGGGGCGGCGGAGGCCAAGTTCAGGATGTGGGGCTTGACTGACCCCTCTGAAGGGTCCTATCTAATATTCAGCATGTTGACAGGTCCCAGAGTTGCCAAAAAGTATGTCATCATTTCCAGAAAGCATAGTTATAATTATCAGTCTATTTATACATGCTGATTTTTTTCTAGATAGTTAAGTGTTGGGGATTTTGAGTGGGGTGTTGTTGGTTTGAGGGGAAAGGAGACTGTATTTTTAAAACACTTGCAAAGTGGCAAATGTCCTAAGGTATTTCCCCCCACCCTTGCCCCAGAAAGTTCCACAACCTCTTTTGACACCCTCTGCCTCTGTCATATGGCCAGCTGGATGGAGGCCGTTTGGAAGACAGCGGTAGGAGGTGGCAGGAAAAATGGCTCCTCTCCTCGGCGCCACTGCCAGGGTAATGAGTTTTCCTCATTGCTGCAGAGGAAGCCACCAGAGCTCCGTGCCCACGTGGCCCATCTGGCACAGGAGACCTGGAGGGGGCCAGGGAAAGTCACTTCTTGGGGTAGTTTAATGTTTCTCGGGCCTTTTTCCTCTGACCTTCAGAAAAAACAACGACCCGTCTCACCCTGCTCCATCTTGGCCCAGTTTCTCTGAGTAAGATATATGATGACTCACAACTGGGACATCTAGTGTCAAAAAAACAGGCCATTGATATCCTATTTCTATCTCTGCCTCAATACTGGGGTCTTGAGGATCAATACTTGGGTCCCTGTCGCCAAAACCAAACTCAGTTGTAAACCAAGCAAGTGTTGGGTATTCAATAAGAACATGCACTCTGTCCAAAGGTGTGGTTTGCCTAACGGAGCTCCAGCTTCATGCAGAGAAGAGAATCATTTCCTCCTGCCCTCGGTCTCTGAAAAAGAGACAAACATGTACGGAGAAGTGGTTTTACCACTTCTTAAACTGTGTGATCTTTAGCTTGCTGCTTAATCTTTCTGGGTCTATTTCTTCCCATGTAAAATGAAGATAATCAGAAGTAGCTACTTCGAGAATGATAATGACAACAAATGTGCTTTGCATACAATGGATGGATGGATTGTGATAAGAATTGTATGAGCCCCCAATAAAATGACTAAAAAAGTAGCTACTTCTGTATGTAGTAATGACAAAGTTATTGTTTTTTTAAAAGTCACTATGATAATATATATTTGTATAAGCCTGGATAGTGTAGAGGGTTATTCATTGAGCTCTTTTTTTTGTACCATCACAGCATACATTGAGCTCTTAACCAAAAAATCAGCAGTTTGAAACCATCAGCCATTCCTCTGACAAAAGATGAAAGCTTTGCTGTAAATCCATAAGGATTTACAGTGTCAGAAACCCACAGGAACAGTTCGATTCTGTCTGATAGGGTGACTATGAGTCAAAATGGAATCAATAGCATTGAGTAATGTGTGTGTATGTGTGAGAGAGAGAGAGAGAGAGAGCCGTTGCTGCTGCTATTGGGTGCTATTAAGTCAATTTCAACTCATAGGAACTTAATGTACAACACAGCACAACACTATGCTGTCTTCACAATAGTTCTCATTTCACAGTTGTGTCAATCCATACAAGGCACTGATGTAACTGCATTAGCTCATTACATTCTCATGAAGACTCTCTGCGTTTTTCACAGTAGCCGCAAGTTAGAAACAACTCAAAAGTCCAGAAAGAGATGGCTGCATAAACAGTAGACAGTCATAGATCCTTCATACAAAGGTTTACTCAACCCTTTTGAGGTCATCTTCCTGGTTGCTGCTCTTCTGCTTTAGCAAGCATGATGTCCTTTACAAGCACATGTGTGACATATAGAAAATATATATAGTGATTGATATATGAACTATATAAATAAAGATATTTGCCATTTCAACCTTAATTTGTGTTCAATCTAGTAACATTAACTACCTTCACCACATTATGCAGCCATTACCACTGTTCCCTTCCAAAAGACTCAGTGCCCTTACGGGGTCCTGGTGGCACTGGCAGGTAAGGTTGAATTACTAACCTCAGACTGTCAGTTCAAACCCACCAGAGGCTCCAGAAGAAAAGGATGAGACTGCTCTCATAAAGATGAATAGCCCTGGCAGGACTGTGGCCCACAGGGTTGATGGTTCAAATCCAGCAGCAGCTCTCCAGGAGCAAGGCTGGACTTCCTACTCCCACCAGGGCAGTGATCACACACACACACACACACAGATGAATAGCCCTGAAAACCCAATAGAAGGTCACTCACCATGAGTCAAAATCAACTCAATGACAGTGGGTTTGTTTTAGGTTTGTCTCGGTGCCGCTTAAAGAATAATTCACCGTTCCTCACCCCACCTGTCTCTGGTAACCACTAATAAACTTTGGCCTCTAGGAGTTGACCACTTGTAGCTGTCAGGGAAGTGAGATCATAGAGTAGTTATCCTCTCGTGTCTGACTTAGATCACCCCGTGTAATGTTCTCAAGGTTCATTCATGTTGAAGCACTTCTTGAACCTCAGTTCTCTCAATGGCTGAATAATCTTTCATGTTAAGGACCTACTACTGTTTATCCACTCGTATCTTTCTGGGCATTTTAGTTGTTTCTATCTCTTGACTATTATGAAAAGCTGCAGAGGAGCTTGGGGTGAGTGTGATGAATAAATGCAGTCACAACACTGCCCCATGGATGTTGTTGTCATTGTGAGTTGCTATGGAGTGTACTTCAACTCCTGACAACACGATTTGTGCAGAAGAGAACTGCTCCACGAGGCTTTCAAGGCTATCACCTTTCTGAAGCAAATCACCAGGCCTTCCTTTCTTCTGACATGCCCCTGGGCGGCCTTGACCCACTAACCTGTTGGTTAGTAGTTGAGTGCAGTTTGTATCATCCAGGGATCTGAGCCTGGTACAGAGTGAGTATTATGGATTTGATAAAAACCTGTTGAGAAAATCATCTTAATTGATAGAATTGAGCAGGATCATCTGAATAGTGATATTGGCTGATCTGTGGCAGGCCCTGCAAGTCTGTCTGGGTTCCCTGAAGGACCAAACAGAGATAGAGGATCGGTGAAATAGAGGAAGACCTCTAAGGAGATTGCTTGACATAGCAACTGCCTGTACAACAGAAAAAAAAACCTTGCCCTGTGCTGCAGCATCTTCACCATCATTGTTATATCTGAGCCCATTGTTTCATCAGTGGGGTGGTCTTCCTCTTTTCAAATGACCAAGCACAATGTCACTTTCCAGGGATAGTCTAAAGCAGTGGTTCTCAACTTTCCTAATACTTTGACTGTTTAATATAGTTTCTTATGTGGTGGTGACCCCCCCCCCCATCACTGTCTTTTTGCTACTGTTATGAAACCCCTGGGAAACCCCTTTCAAAGGGTCAAATGGCCACCAAAGGGATCACAACCTACAGGCTGAGGACCACTACTCTAAAGTATGGGATGTGCAGTCTGGCCATGCCATCACTTCTAAGGAGCAGGGCTGTCCTTGCAACAGAGATTTGTTGGAAGTCCCATGGAACTTTCAGTGTTCCTCACCAGCACCACAATGCAACTGCGTCCACTCTTTTACCATCCTCCTTCGTCCTTGTCCAACTTCCACATGCGTCTGAGGCAATTGGAAATACCAAGGCTTGGGTCAGGTGCACCTCAGTCCTCGATGTAATGTCATGTCTCTTCAACCCTTAAAAGAGGTTGATGTGGGAGATGTGCCCAATGTAATGTGTTATTTGATTTCTTAACTTCAGAAAGGTTCTATTCCTCATTGATTAGTGCCTCATTCTGTGAGAGATCCCCTAAAGGTCAAGGATATTAAATAACCCTCATCGTTGTGTCTTATCTTTTCACATAATGGCATCTCCTTCAACCTTTGTGTTGCAGCAAAAATTAGAAAATCAAAGTATTTCTTTCTGTGCATCTTTTGTAGTACAATTATTACCGATGACTTTCTTTTGCTGTGTGCCTTAAATAAAAGTTTTCAAAGTCTCAGAGCAGTACATTTGCTTTACTCAATTTACAAAAAAAAAGTTCCATCAGGTATCCTAATTGTCAGACCAATTAGCCAAATTAGTCAAGGTAAAAGGATGATTTTATCTTTCACTTTAGCTACCTGTCTTAATATTCATTTTGAAGAATATTCTATAAACCACTGAGAAATGAATTATGGACTGCATCATGTAAAATAAATTACCAAAAGCAGCCAAGTTCACATTGATAGAGATCTCATATGGCTAATTTTATAATTATCCATGCATAAAAGTAGGCTAACAATGCTGTTTCTCATTACTTGATTTGCAATAATATGACATACTCTGTTGCTACAATTATAAGTTACGAGTGTTTCTGAGGCCAATAATATGATAGAAGGCATGGTAGTCTTTATTTAAGCTGTGTGAATGGGAGCATCTAACTCTGACATGTAGCTTTGGGGAGAATTAAATAAGAGTTATGTTTAAAAATAAAACAGGCAAATGCAGAGAGAACAAAGCTCATTAGTGGCTACCAGGGCAGGAGAGGGAGGGAGGAGGGGTGTGATTGTCTTGGAAGCAATCACTTTCTGGGTGGTGATGGAAAATTGGGTAACAATTATGGGGAGTGATTACACCATTTAATTAAGGTAGTCGAATTCACTAAGTTGTACCTCTGAAACATGTTGAATTCAGAAATCGTTTATATATAGTTTCCCAACACGGAAAAAAGAGGATAATAAATGAGAAGGAAAAAAAAACTTCATTCAGCTCACTAGCCATTACATTCAAATTTTCATGTTGAATGAAGTTACTGTGGGGAAAAACAACTCTGTCCATACACTGTAAGAATTAACCAGTCCAGACTGTATCAATCAAGCATTGGTTAATGAGGTAGAACCACAGGATTTCACCAAAGCAGTTCCAGCTACCTCTTAGGACACTTGCTGCTGCTGGGTGCATCCAGTTGGTTCCAAGCTATGGTTGCCCTGGACATGACATACCAAAGCATGGCCTGCCCCACACCCCCTCACGGTCAGTTCTATACCTGAGCCCAACGCTTTGTCCAAGGGTGAGTCCATCTCACCAAGGGCCTTCCTCTTTTTCACTGTCCCTCCACTTTACCAAGCACTATATCCTTCTCCAGGGACTGGTTCCTTCTGGTAACATGTCCAAAGTACATGAGACAAAGTCTTGCCATCCTAGCTCCTAAGAAGCATACTGGCTGTATGTCATCCAAAACAGATTTGTTTGTTCTTCTGACAGACCAATCATTTTCACCAATACCATAACTCAAATGGCATAGATTTTTTCTGTGGTCTTCCTTATTCGATGTCCAATTCTCACATCTAAGAGGCCTCATCTGAAATGCGTGTCTGCGGGCTGTATCCACCCATACCATGGTTGATATGGTCAGCCAAGAACATAATGCTGATATGTTTATGAATCAGCATCATTCATTAGCCCATGTGGTTGCTATCAGATACTCCTTTCTGAGAATTGCTAGGAAGACTTGGCTGGCCTTACACATATGGGAAAAGGCTACTGTTAACATCCACTTCTTTCTCTGCTCTCACAGAAACGCCTCTTAGGGGTAGCACATCATTTGATCATGATGCTGCGTTACAAGATGTGATCATACTCCCAGGCACAACATGCAACAAGTTCTCCTACTGGAAAGCATCCACCATAGACCAAAATGCCTGAGTCTTAAGGCAAAGGCAATGGAGAACACATTTTGAGAACATCTTCATGTTTTCTCATGAAAATGCAAAAGAAAGGGAAAGAGGTCCTGGAGAGGTTGATGGGACTTTACTTAATCATGCACGATGCTGTCAGAAAATGATAACTATGATGACTTGATGTCTATCCCTCCCTCACCACAACAGAGAGAAAGAGAGAGAGAGAGAGAGTATGTGTTGAAATTCTACTCCGAGGTCTGTCATTGTAATCCTCTTTGGAAATAAGAATTTCTTTTTTACACTTAATTAGGTCATGTCCTAGCAGGGTGGGCTCTAAAACTAATCACTTCTGAACTGGAAAACAGACATCGTGTGAGAATAGCCATAGAGCCACGGAATACTACCAACAAGGAGGGGGCCAACACAGCCAGACTCTCCTTTAGACTTTTCACCTCCACGATTGTGGGAACATCAAAGTCTATTCTTTAAGGCCTCTGAGGGTGACATTTCTGTGACAGCAGCCCTGGGAAACTAAGGCCACAACTTGAACTCTGCTGAGTTTAGAGGCAGGTGGTCCCAAACTAAACCAGTGCACAGTGCAAGGAGGGAAGCGTCCCCTGTCCTATTGTACCAGGTAGCAGCGTCACAGAGTTTGTGGAGAAAGTCTATGGCCTCAGCATTGCATTTTTCCACAAACTTTTTGAAGCTCCCTCGCAATCGTGAGAGAAAAGATTTTGGGAAAGCACAAGTGGGCATGGAGGAACTGCATAAACAAGCAGAAAGAAGCCTCTCAGAGCCTTCTTGGCATGGGCTTTCTGGACAGTCTTCAGCATCTTTCAGAACTTTGAATCGGGCAAGGCTGAGTGGATTCCAACTCCACCCTGTGTGTGTCTGAGTAGAATTGTGCTCCAGTGGGCTATCATGGCTAGTTTTTGGTTTGTTTTTTTTTTTTTGAAGAGTCAATCGCCAGACCTTTCTTCCCATGTACCTCTTTCTGCTATCAGCTGAGCCCATGAACTAACTGCTGGCACCACTCTGAGACCCCTCCCACCAAAGGCCACTCACCAAATGTCCAAACATCCAAACACGCCCCCCCCCACCCCCATCAGCAAGGGAATGCTGACTCACTGCAACCATACAGGACAGAGTCGCACTGCCCCCACGGGGTTTCCAAGGCTATAAATCTCTCTGGAAGAAGACAGTCCATAACTCTCCTGAAGAGGCTTGTTTAGCAACCAAGCTCTCTAACACCGTGCCACCGGGACTCCTTGAATGACCATTAGTACACTAGGCCAGGGACTCTGCTGTTGGGCTGCACCCTCTCCTTGAGGGCCAAGTGTTCCCGAACTGTTTCGACAGGAGGCTATCAATTCATGCTGAATGAAGACATGTCTGACCACCTACTGCTATATCTGGATTTTTTTTTTTTTTTGCTTCAGGTTTCACAAACTAGCACAGATACAGTAAAGGGCCTGCCAGGACTCATCTCCAGTATACTGCCGGGTGCTTTGTTATGTATGCACACAACTCATCTAACTACCATCCCCACCCCCCACCCAAGAGCCCTGACCCTTTCCTTGTGCCCTTTTCCCATGCCCAGGAATCCTTCAGGGGACCCTACCTATTGGGGGGTGGGTTCCCTGAACTATCCCATGTTTGGTGATTAACCAGAAAGCCTCCATGGGGTCAGCATCTTGTCATGTTCATGATGGTGATTTATGCTAACAAAGAGATACAGAGTAAAATCAGAGCAAGAGAGAGAGAGAGAGATGGAACATGAGACTGAGTCCAAGTAAAGCAGGCACAAGCTTCCAAGGACCTGCTCCCATGGCAGTCGTACAAGATGTGCGAAATTCCCCCAGCAACCAATAGGGACAACATGTGTGGAATGCTGTCCACCAGGGAAGCTCGTTAGAGACTCCATGCCCAACGTTTTTATTGGGTGCTAGTCACATAGAACCTCTCTGCCTGTCCCATACCAAGATTCCAGACTTCCCGAAGAAAAGCAGATTTCAGCAGAAACTATAGTGTTGATATAAACAAGTCTAGGGACCGTGAGGTACCCTCTCCAATTAACTGTTGACTGGGAGCATCCTGGAAGCCAAATTCCCAGGCGCCAGTGAAAGAGTGTCTTGCAAAGGATACCAGTCTCTTGCAAAGGATACCAGTCTCGAGACGGCTGTGTTAACTCACTTCTGCAAACCACTGTTGTGACTCCTAACAGCACGCATTCGTTTTTTCCCACTCTGCAAAACAAATGTAGAATGACCAGAAAGATGTGTCCATGGGTGTCTGGTTTCTTTGACTTAACATAAGACAGTGGTTTCATCCAAGTACGTTTCTCTAAGTATGTGGATTTTCCTAACAACACAAAGAGAGGGAGAGGGAGAGATTGCTGCTAATAATCAAATTCAGTCACATGAGTGAAAATAATTATATGCCACCCATCTCTGAAGAAAAAATGGCTAATGTTTAATGAGCTCCCATCATGGTTTGATGAACAATAGTCATAGTAACTAGCAGAGTGGACCCTACAGCAACTTTATGAGGGGGTCATCCCCATTGTCAGATGAGGAAAAGAGACCCAGAGGCTGCTGGACTGGCAGTTGAGAAAGACCGCATCCAAACCAACGTGTCTGACCCCAGAGCTTGTGGTTAGCCATCACACATATTGTCTGGCCAGCACGTGAGTCCATTTCTGATCATCCCATGCTGAAGGAAGTACAACCATGGTGAGAGCAGAAAAATGGTTCTCCAAAGATGTAATATATAGTTACCTTACATGGCAAAAGCCTCTTTCATAAATATGTATCTTTCCAAGGCAGAAGGGGCTTTGCAGAGATGATTAAGTTAATGATCTTGATGTGGGAAGGTAAGCTGGTTTACGCAGGTTGATGTGATGAAGGGAAGCAGGAAAGTTAAAGTCAGAGAAGATGAAACAACAGACACGGAATCCTGCTGGTTTTGAAGATGGAGGAGAGTTCACCAGCCTCTTTTTCTTCTCTTTTTACTGCCCTTCCTCTTTTTCACTGCCCTTCCACTTGACCAAACATGCTATCTTTCTCCAGGGATGCGTCTCCCCTGACAACAGGTTCAATGTATGAAAGACAAAGTCTTGCCATCCTTGCTTCTGAGGAGCACTCTGGCTTCCATGATCCTTTTAATATTCCTCTCCGGCACCACAATTCAAAGGCATTGATTCTTCTATGGTCTTCCTTATTCAAAGTCCAACTTTTACAAGCATATGAGGCTTGGGTCAGACGTAGCTTAGTCTTCAAAGTGACATCCTTGGTCTCCAATATTGTAAAGAGTCTTGTGAAGCAAATTCACCTAACGTAATATGTCTTTCCATCTCCTGACTGCTGCTTCCATGACCACTGAGTGTGGATCCATGCAAGGCAAAATGCTCCACAGTTTCAACCTTTTCTCCACGTGGCATCATGTTGACTACTGGTTCACCTGTGAGGATTTGGGTGTTTTTTTACATTGAGTTGTCATCCCTACTGAAGATCATCCCTATTGATCTTCATCAGCAACTGCTTCAAGTTCTGCTCACTTTCAGCAAGCAAGATTGTGTCATCTGCATATCACAGGTTGCTTATAACCCTTCCTCCAAGCCTGATACCACTCTGCTTCATATAATCCAGATTCAACACTGCCCTGACACGCACCTTCCCTGCTTTAAAACCATACAGCATGTTCTTGTGCTCACACAGCTGCCTCTTGATCCGTGTACCAGTTCTGAATGAACACAACGAAGTGTTCCAGAATTCCCGTTCTTCTCAAAGGGATCCACAGTTTATTATGCTACACATGGGTGAGATGACTTTGCATAGTCAATGAAGCACAAGGAAGCATTTTTCTGGTATTCTCTGCTTTCAGGCAAAATCCATCTGATATCAGCAATGATATTCCTTGTTCCACGTCATACTCGTCTCAATCCAGCCTAAACTGGTAGTTCCTTGTAAATGTACTGGTACAGTCAATGATGAATGGTCTTAAGCAAATGGTCTTAAGCAAGAAATTACGTTCATGCAATGACAATTATACCATTCTATAGTTTGAGCATTCTGTTGAGTCACCTTTCTCTGGAATGGGCACAAATATAAATCTCTCCCACTCAGTTGATCAAATTTCCTGGCATAGCTGGGTGAGTATTCCAGTGTTTTGCCAGCTTGCTGAAGCACTCTAATGGACATTTCATCAGTTTCTGGAGGCTTGTTTTTTGCTAATGCTTTCAGCACCATTAATTCTTGCTCATGTCATACCTACTGACATGGTGGACTGTCAACTAAATATTTTTGGTACATCAGTACTGTAATAGTACCCTATTAAACCACTCATAAATGTGGTTCTCTTTCTTTCTTTCTTCACCCTCCCTTCTTCCTTAATTTTCCTTCCCTTCCCTCTCCCTTTTCGGCCTCCATTCTCGGCCTCTTCATAGTTTTGGAGTCTTATCTTTTGGCTTGAAAGCCACTTTTCTTTTCCTTTGTTTTTCCTCATAATAATGGTGTCATTAAATATTTTATCTTTGTAAGAGTGATTGACATCACTAAGCAAAATGTTCTCTTGTTTTTGTACATGCCTTAAGGTCTTTAACAGAGCCATCATTGTTTTTATTGATGCATATTATCCCATTGTATGAATGTACCATATTTGGTTTATCCATTCCTCTGTAATAGGAATATTTTATTGTTTCATCATTTTACAGTCTTGTAATATATAAAAAATCACTGCAATAAACATAGACATGCATATGTCTGTTCATGTTATGCTTTTTCTTTCTTTAGAATATGCACTCAATAGAGATTAAAGTACCATAAGGTAATTGCATTTACATTTTTTTAAGGAAGCACCATACTAATTTCCATATTGGTTGTGCAAATTGCCAGGCAAGCACTGGATAATTTTTTTTTCCTGAAAAGGCAGTGATGGGCCAAATAAATGGAGCATGGTAATGTAGTTGGTTACGTTATGTATTAGGTTGCTAACCAAAGAGTCAGTATTTTATATCTATCAGCATCTCCAGGAAGAAAAGTTCCGCCTTTCTACCCCTGTAATGATGTGTAGCCTAGAAAACCCACTGGAGCAGCTCTGCTTTGTCCTCCTGTTAGGTGTCACCACGTCAATCCCAACCCATGGCGACCCTCTGCACAACAGAAGGAAACACGGCCAAGTCCACTGCCCCTGTGCCTGAACCCCTCATGGCAGTTCAAATCTTTGAGGGTCTGCCTTTTTTTTGTTGTTATTGCCCCTCTACTCTTCCCTAGAGGGTTATGGTGACTCAGAGTCTGCTTGGTGCAGGGAGAGGCCAAGTGAGTTTGGGAACCTTGCCAAGGATAGGGGACAGAGTGTCCCCTGAAGCCTCCAAAAGGAACACAGCCTTACCTGCTGCCATCTCGATTATAGTCCAGTGACACCCATCTCAAGCATCTGACTTCCACAATACATGCATGCTGTTTTAAGGCACTGGTTCTGTGGTAGCCAGTTACACTAGCAATAAGAAACTAATACAGTCGCCAAAACACTGATGAAAGCCATTCATGAAAGGGCATGAGCCTTCACAAACAATTTCATACAGGCTGAGCCCGGTCACTTGTTGCCCCACTCAAAGCAGGAAATGCTTTAGAGCGCTAACCAGCGGCAAAGACATTCCTCCTTCCATATTGAAAACCAAGGTGCCTCTTGTTAAGGCTTTGAAACACGTCAACGTGGCCCAAGGTGATTCCTTCACCTTTTCACTTCTACAATGTTGCCTCGGGTGGTTCTTTTCATGAAATGTCCCCTTTATCTTTTACTTCAGTGTCTTTTTTGTTGTTGTTTTAATAACTTAAAGCCTTTTCAAAGCATTCCCTTCATGAACGTTCACCATTGGGTTTCAGCCTTGGCTCTGCCATTTAATTTGTCCCAGCGCATGGGTGTTACTCTGAATCCCGTAACCCTGAGTTCAATGGAAGCACCTTCTGCATGCTTACAGAATAATTCTCACGGAGGTAGCTGCCCTCCTGCCTCCAAGTGTCTGCAAAGCAGCCAGAGTGGGCATTTTAATCCAGAAATAAGGCAGTGTGGTGTCATCCCTGTCCTTAAGTCATTCCCTGGGTTCAGGAAAAAGAGCAGGCTCCTTGGCCTGTCATTCGGAAATGGCAAGATCAGATACCTGTGAATTGTCTCTCCGGGAGCTAATGCGATCTGGCACCTGTGCATTGTTTTCTGCTAATCATGCAAATCATTAGTCTGGAAAAGAACCGGCCTCTGGAGTCTGCACACTCTACTTCCCTTTCCTCAAGCACCAATGATTCCTTCACCCAATCCACCCTGTCCACCTTTGCCTCGCTCTTTCATGCACTCGATTGTCCTCATGTCACCTTACAAAAACTCACACACATAGACATAACAGCACTTGGTAGACAACATAGTGGTGTTTGGCCAGGACATCCATGTTGTTGACCTAGAGCTATCATTTCCTATGCCATTCGTCTCAACTTCCTGGCTGAATGCTGACCTGCCAACCTCTGTTCTCTGGCATTTGACCGACTGTAGAGTTGACCCTACAATATTCGCTTCCATGAACCTGTGCCCATCAGTCCCTCCATAGAAGAGATCCCTAGTGGTTCTTTTCTTCACCACTAAGCCCTTCCCAACAAAACACAGACACATTGAGTCCAGCTAGGAAAACACATAGGGGGACCGATATCATCATCATGCTGCTGTTGGTCATTGCTCTTGAGTTGTTTCACTGCCACCCCATGTAGAAGAGAACAAAGTGCTGCCTGGTCCTGCTCCATCTTCAGCAGCATTGAATATTTCAGTCCACCGTGACAGCTACGGTGTGTTTTGAGTGGCTTCCCACCTGACAGGCTCATCTTCCAGTAAAATAGTCGGCAATATTCAGCTGTGAGCCTTAGGATTTCGTTAGTTATTTTCCGAGGGTGATCACCGTGTCTTTCTTCCTCATCTGTTCTTATTCAGGAAGCTCCGCTGAAACCTGTACCCCTTGGTGACCCTGCTGAGATTTGAAATACTGGTGACATAGCTTCAAGCATCCTGGCAGCACACAAGCGACTCCAGTCTGACAAACTGACAAGACAGATGGTAAGTGATATCTATTGAGTACTTACTGCATACCAGGAACTGTTCTGAGATCTTACATGAATGCTACAGTTAAAAACGAACAAACCCCAAAACCAATACTGCTTTGTCTCCTTTGGCAGGTGAGGAAACTGGGTGCATTAAATTGCGATAACTTGCCCAATGTCCTACAACGGGTTGTGATAGAGTCACTAGCCCACGTAACTTCAAAGTAGGAGATATTATGACACACTGTAGTGAGAAATGCCAACTCAACTCAATCCAACAACCACCTCCAAGACTTCTCTGCTGAGCCCGAAGCCCCACCCATCACAACCACACTTGGAAATATTTCAGATGCTCTTGCTCTGAGATGCCAAAGTCACCTTTGCTTTTAATGCAGTGGCTCCCAATTGTGTGACCCTATGTATCTTTTGCACAAGATCCCGAGCACGTCAGGCTAGGGGGGGTGGCTATCATTTCAGTGATTGCACAAGATGGATCCAGTGCCCTGACTTTGTATGCCTTATGAGCCACAATGCTGCAGGCACAAGCCAAGGAGCTAAGCAGAAAATGCAGGCTCCTGCTGACCCTGGATACTTAGGTTCCGGCCACAATTGTTCCTATTCTAAATTGGTCCAAAACTGCTCTGGGAAGTTTTATCTTGTACATTGTCTCAAAATCCCTTAGGAGAAAACACATTTCACCTAACTCCACTTAGATGAACTATCTAGAAGAAGTGAGTATGTGTTAATGAATGATTTCCAGACCAAGTAAGAGGAGAATAAAGAATTCCTGCTGGGGGACTCACTGAGCGTCTGTGAAGGGGGACAGGATATTTTGGAAATGGTCACTGGTGATGGTTGAACCAATGTGATAACATAATGAATGTCACTGACTTGTACACATGAGGATCGTTGAAAGGACAATTTGCACATGTATATTTGATCCATAATAATTTTTAGAAAAGAAGCAAATCTCTTGGGAAGGGAAGGGGGTTTATTTTTCTAATCAATGCATGTTTATGGGCTGAGGCCCAGTGGTGTAGTGCTTGAGTGCAGGACGGCGGCCCACTGGCTTGGCGGTTCAAATCCAGCAGCAGCTCTCCAGGAGCAAGGCTGGACCTCCCCCTCTCACCAGAGGGCAGTGATGCCCAAAAAAACAAAACAAAACAAAATGCATGCTTATGTGACTCTTTGATAAAATTTTAAGAAAAATAAGACATTTTAAGCAAATCATAGAAACTTTTATTAAACAAAATTTTCAAAATGTGAAACGATTGTTTCTTGATATCCTCCATTTACATCTCAACATGCTGAAGGTACTTCCATCTAACTACCCTGTCACACACACACCTCTCCGCACCCTCCCCCTCCCCCCGTCGCCAATTCTTTACTTTTACATCAAAAATGGCAGTGGCGGTTCGGACATCCTTGAAGGGTTCTAATTGTATTTCTTTTAATGCTATTTGACTTTGGGGAAACAAAAAGAAGTCAAGGACAAGATTTTGTTTAAAATTTTGTTTAATAAAGGTTTCTATGATTTGTATAAAATGTCTCATTTTTCTTAAAATTTTATCAAAGGCCCACATAAACATGCATTGATTAAAAAAATAAACCCCTACCCCTTCCCAAGGGCTTCAGTGGAGATGGAGTAAGGCTTCCCAATGAAATGCTCATAGGACAACCCTTGTTTGCCTTGAGGAATGAGCAGGTACATTAAGAAAGCAGAACCTTAATGCTAAAAGGATCTGGGAGAGTCACCCGGTACAGACCAGTAGTTGTATCTTAGATGTTTGCTCACAAGCTTTAAGATTTGAGACACTACTGGACAAAGCAAGGTGTAGAACATTAGCTTATAGAACTCTACTATGCCAATTGACGGTGCTGTCCCCTGAGACGATGACCTTATGCCAGTAAACTCAGTAAACCAATCCTGTGAGTGGTTTGGGTAGTCCAACGAGTCTCTAGCACTACAGACACTATGTGCCTTGTTATGTATATTTAATTGTATGTTCATGTAGGTATATGTATGCATCTTACAGAAATGTGTGTATATATATGTCTATAGACACATTTATAGATGCATGTGCCCTCCTGTACATATATGTTTATATCTACACACATATTTGTGGTTACTTCTACTGTTGTTGAAATATGGCACCTACTGAAATTATTCATTTTTTATAGACTTCTTAGTGTCTTTATTTACCTTGGTAAAGCTGTGCTAACTTCATCTGTGTCTGGATTGCCTTTTCTTCCTCCAAAATAGCACACAAAAATGCACTATCTACAAAGCGGTCCCCCACGCTCTCCCTCCCATCCCTGGTAACCACCCAAACCCATTGCCATCTGAGCAGATTTCTATTTTGGACTTTTTAGTATGTTGTTGCTTCTATTGTTGTTGTTGTTGTGACCCTATGTACAACCGAAGGAAACTGCTTGGACCTGTTCCATCCTCATAGCTGTTCTCACGTGTGAACCCCTTGTGGCAGTCACTGGGTCAACCCACCTTGTCAAGGGCCTTCCTCTGCCTCACTACTCCTCTGCTTGACCAAGCATGGGGGCCTTCTTCAAGGGGTGATCTTTCCTTATAACATGTCCAAAGTGCATAAGAGAAAGTCTGGCCATCATTGCTTTGAAGGAGCATTCTCGTTGTTCTTCTTTCAAGACAGATTTATTTACTTATTTATTTATTAGGGGTGGGGGTGTGGGGGTGGCATCTGTGGTACTTTCAATATTCTTTGCCAAAACCCGAGTTCAAATTCATCAATTTTTCTTCAGTCTTCTTTTACCTGCATAGGAGACGATGGAAAATGCCGTAGTTTGGGTCAGGTTCACCTTAATCCTCAAAGTAATATCTTTACTTTTCAATACTTTAAAGAGATCTTGTGCCTTACTTAATGCAACCCAGTATTTTCTTGTTCTGTTCACACAACGGCCCCTTGATCCATGTACAGTTTCTGCATGAGCACAATGCCATGTTCTGGAATTCCACTTCTAGGGGATGTCCACAGTCTGTTGTGATCCACACAGTCCAATGTCTTTTTACAGTTAATGAAACACAAAACATCTTTCTGACATCTTCTGCCTTCATTTGAGATCCATCTGACATCAGCAATGCTATCCCATATGCCATGTCCTCTTTTGAGCAGTGTATTCTTTACATTTTTTCTATGTTTCCTGCATCATTCAATGTTTTGCCCATAGAATTTTTCAATTTTGCAACTGGAGGATTGAGCTCTTGCATCAAAATATTGTTTTATAATGTGAATCTGTATCTGTTCTTTTGTGATTGGCCTTTCCCTCATAATAATGCCCTCTATATTCATCCATGTTATAAGGTGTTTTTTAAATTCTTCATATTTTTAATAAATCATTTTATTGGGGGCTAATACAACTATCATGATCAATACCTACATCAATTGTATGCAGCCCACATTTGCACAGCTATTGCCATCATCATTGTCAAAACATCTTCCTTCTACCTAGGTCCCCAGTACCAGCTACCCATATTTCCCCTCTCTCCCCATGGCTCCTCCTGAAAGAACATTTAATAATTTACAAATTGTTATTACTTTCTCATGTCGTACACTGTCCAATGTGAACCTTCACCCACTTCCCCAGAGAGGAGGTTATATGTAGAACCCTACAATAGGTTCCCCTTTTCTACTCTACCTTTCCTCCACCTTCCTCTCATCATCACTCTCATCCCTGGTCCTGAAAGGATCAGCTATCCTGAATTATCTCTGTTTCCGGCTCCAATATACATCCCTGGTCAGGCTGGATTTATAAGGTACAATTGGGATCATGATAGTGGGTGGGAGGAAGCATTTAAGAACTAAAGGAAAGTTGCACATTTCATTGTTGCTACCCTGTTCCTTGACTGGCTCATCTCCACCCTACAGCCCCTCTGTAAGGGGCTATTGCTTTACCTATTGATGGATTTTGGGTGCCCAATCTGCTCATTTATAATGATATAATTTTTAGTTCTTTGATGACTGATATTCAATCCCTTTGACACCTTGTCATCGCACAGGCTGGTGTGTTTTTTCCATGTGGGCTTTGTTGCTTCTGACCTAGATGGCTGCTTGCTTACTTTCAAGCCGTTAAGACCCCAACGCTTCATCTTTTGATAGCCTGGCACCATCAGCTTACTTCACCACATTTGCTTATGCACACGTTTCTTGTAAGCAATCATATCAGAAAGGTGGGCACGCAATGATATGATTTTTAGTTCTTGAAGCCTGATTTTGCTTATGCACACATTTGTTTTCAGTGATGCTGTTGGAAAGGTGAGACTCATGGAATGCCAATTTAGTAGAACAATGTGTTCTTGTATTAAATAAGTACTTGAATGGGAACTCCTCATATTTTGGAGGGGGGGCATCACTGCCCTCTGGTGGTGGGAGTAGGAGGCCCAGCATTTGCTCCTGTGGAGCTGGAATTAAACCTCCATCCCAGTGGGCCGCAGTCCCGTGCACAACCACTACGCCACCGGGACTCAGCCCCAACTCCTCATATTTTTAATAGTTGTGTGTATGTACCAGAATTTGTTTCTTCATTTATCCCTGGATGGGCACTTGGATAGTTACCATCCTTTTGCTGTTGTGAACAATGCCTCAACACACATAGGTGTGCATATGTCTATTTGTGTCACTGTCCTTATATTCTTAGGAGTGATATTGCTGGATCACTAAGTATTTGTCAGTCTAGCTTTTAAGACTGCACCATAGCATTTTTCCATAGTAGGTCTACCATTTTACAGTCCTGGCAGTAATATATACAAGATCTGATTTCCCCAGAACCTTGCCAATCTTTGTTGTTTGCTGTTTTGTTTTATCATTGTCATCTTTGCAGGGGTGGAGTGGTATATAGCATTATAGTTTGAATTTGAATCTCTCTGATGGCTAATAAAGGATCTCTGGTGGCACAGTGGTGAAAGCACTCATCTGCTAACCCAAAGCTCTGCAGTTCTGTTGCCAATCCACTGACCACTCTACAAGTAAAACATGGGCAATGTACTTCCATCAAGTTTACAGTTTGGAAACTCTATGAGGCATTCTGCTCTGTGACTCAGCATGGACTCAAAGACAACAGCGTCAGGGTGGATGAGCATCTTTTCATGTATTTGTGGGCCTCCTGCATGACTCTGTGGTGAAGTGTCTCCTCATATTCTTTGCCCAAGTTTCTGTTTGGACTGTTTGTCTTTTTGTTGGTGATCTGTTGAAGTATTTGCATAATTTTGAAATGATACGGCCATCCTCACAGTTGTTGTTATATATGAGTTCCTGGTGGCAGCCACCGTGCCAGTCCATCCAGTCAAGGGTCTTCCTCTTTTTCACTGCCCTTCTACTTTCCCCAGCAATTGATCCCCGATGAAACCACCCTACTAAGCATGGGGCAGGAACCCTCATGCTTATCTCGGTGTTCCAGAACAACCATGCTCATTCTCCACTTCAGCTTTTTCACTGCGGGCCAGACAGTGTACACTAAAGTCATCATGGCTGTCATTGTTGTTGCTGCCATCGTCTTAAACGACACGCATCATGAGTGACATTCGTGCAGTGTGCTCCTGTAACAACCGTCCACAGGGGATCAAACTGGCAGCAGGAACTGAAAAGACTAGATAGGAGACTTAGGGTTCCATGAGTTTAGAGACATGAGGGAGAAACAGACCAGAAAAAGAAGATGATAATGGTTGCACAACCAGAAGAATGTCACCAGTGTGGCCACCATGGTCCCTGTAGAGATTGTTGAATGACTGCTTGTTCAACCGTGTCTGTTCTCAACCACGGGATTCGGAAGATGAGTATAATAATGGAGCTTTTACAAAATGCCTCAAGTCCATAATCCTGCTTGAGCATCCTAGCAAACTTAGGGATGATTTATTGTGATCGATACTTTCTAGACAGAGGGCACTGAGAAGTTAATGAGCGCTCAGATTTTCTGGCTTCCAACTCCATGTCTTCTTGTTTTGTTTTAAATCTGAAGTATTTCAACATACATAAAAGTACAAAATCATATCGCAGGCCTCCACGTCCTCACCAATGAGCTTAAACAGATGTCATCGCTTTGCCATATTTGCTTCACTGATCCCTCCTCCTCTTCCCACTGTGTCACTAATCATTGTCCCAGCACCCTTCTTCATCCTGCGCCAGAACCCGGCGGCCTGGCGACAAGCCTGTGTGGAGTGAGTCCAGCCCCTCTGTGGAGGGCCCTTCTGCCTACACTGTGAAATGAATGATCAGGAGGACTTCCCTCATTTAGGAATGGTTTGGAAGAGCACCCAGGCTTGGAGAGGAGAAGGGTTTCAAGACCCTCCACAGGGTGATCTCACATCTGCCATTTCTATCCATCCTTCTCTTTGTTTCCCTAAGAACCAGGTTGTGCTCCATTCAAAGACACTCAGAGACTACCCCAGGTGTTTCCTCAGACCGGAGTGTGTTGCTGGTGCAAGTAGCTGTCCATCACTCCTGCTTGTGCACCCCCAGGGCACAGAAGAACCAAATGGCAGCTGGTCTTACACCCCACCCGGGATCAACTGATAGGCCTGCCTAGAGACAAAAAGTTTTCACTGGGTGATTTGGAGAAGTAGGACTTCCCGTCTAGTCGGTCTTCGTCTGGAATCTCTGCTGAGACTTGTGCAGCATCATAACAACACCCAATCCTAGACTGACAATGAGGAGTGGCTGCACAGGAAGGGCATGGGCTGGGATTGACCTCAGGTCTATCTCATGGAAGTTAGGAGTCTCTCTCTCTCTTTCTCTCTCTCTCTCTCTCACACACACACACACACACACACACACACACACGAGCGTGTCATTGCAGTCAAGTCTACGAGATATCTGTTTGCCTACGTGTGTCAAAGTAGAGCAGTGTTCCTTAGGCTGCTTTTTTTAGAAGCAGATAGCCAGTCCTTTTTCCCAAAGCACCTATGTAAAATGGTGAAGAGACCAGAACTGACCTCCTTGTTCCCCTCTGTTACCTTAAGACAGAGGTCAGACATGCCTCCACCCTCCTTCATCCTTGTCTGACACCAGCTGTTCTTTCCATGCTACTCTACGTCTCTGCTAGGCTCACTAATTCCTTGTCACGGTGACACCAGACTCACAGTCAGAACTCACCAGGAAGGGGGCTTGAGATAATAAGTGACCACACACCAGAATCAGGAAGCAGTGAAGATCCAACTCTTGGTCTACAGCAATGGCCCTTCTCAGCCAACAGCCCAATCTCTCTCCAGGTCTCAGCCTCTCAGCTATTCAATAACTTGGTTTCTGCCTCTGTGAGCCAGGAAGCCCACCCACGGCTGTGGCTCCCAGTCTCCTAGTCTTAGTCCTGATTCTCTGCTCTGTCTCCAGGTCTCCCTGCCTCAGCCCCTGTCTCCATCTGGCTCCTTTGCTCTGTCCCAGGATCTCTGTACCACAGCCTCTGGGGGCTCTTGGTCTTGGCCTTGCCCACAGCAGGCAGACACCTCAAGCGTGGGCCCCTTCTGGTGGTCTTGGGATTTCACTCTGGGCTTCTGACCTGAAATGGCTCTTCTAGATACCCTGAGAGAAGGCTGCAGAAGGGTGGCTTTGTCTTTTAGCAGACCATACCTCCCAGGAAACAAAGGGTGTGACTTTTGTCTTCTAAGGTGGAGACATAATCCTGTTCAATTAGCACAGCTGAAAACAGCCCCTGAAGTAGGATTATAGCCACAGATGTAGAGTGCAGAAGTTACAATGCATCATAGAAGGAATTGTGGCCTGAAGGACCATATTGGTTAACTCCATCTCAGAACCTCTGGTGAACTAGAATCTATGAACTCATGTACATGAATTAACTGTTTATACCACCCAGGGACTCCGAATAAGTCAACATTATGCAGAGGGGAGAGAGGATTAGAAAGGCTGCACTGAAACCAGTGGTTTTCTTATCGTGGAGGTGTTCAGATTGGCTCAGCAATGATAGAAACCCCATCCTATGGAGTAGGGAAATCAGGAGAAGCTTTTTTTATTAACACCACCATGAGGTCACGGTCCCCAGGCCCCCTTTCCATCTGAGAACTAAGTAGTACAATGGTTGCTTCCACAGACCGAAGCTTTGCTGCCCCTGGCCCAGCCAGGCCTGGCTATGTCCTCCCCACCAGCACGGCTGAGCAAGAGTCACCCAGCGCCAGGAAATGACACTCATTTCAGCAGCAAAATGCAACCAGGAGGCCCAGGGTTGTGGAGCCAGCTCAGGATGAGTCATCTGGCTCAAGAGATGCTTGTCAGTGGTCCTAACCACACATTCCACTGCCAATAGCCGCTGGGTTTGATCTTTGCGCTGATGCTCAAACCACCGGCTTCCTGAGCCTGCAGCCTCCCAGGAAACGGAAGGCAGAGAGCGGATGATTCATAGTTCCTCTAGAAAGGTGATCGAGCAAACCACCTACCTCAGAAATGACTGCCAGTCTTTTAAGACCCCTGAGCTGGACTGCTACTCCCGCATCCCAGGCTGATGGCACAGACACCGGCTGGGCAGGGGCTGCCTGTCCTCTACCTGGCTTCACGATGAGGAGAGAGAGAAGAGGGGAGGGAGAGAAGGCTAGGGAAAGAGGAGAGCTGAGGCGAGAAGTCACATCTACTATGTGTCCAGAAAGGCACCCTGGTGGCATCGTGGTGATGCCCCACCTCTATGGAGAAGAACCCGCAAAGCAATGTGGACCAAGGGTTGAGTTGCTAAGGGCAAGGGAAGTGATGGGGAACCACCAGCCTCTCCTCGGGAGTAAGAGGAGAGAAACTTTTCCATTCCAGGAAGGAGTGACGGTCTCTGGAACTCTCAGGGGCAGTCTCCCCTGTCCTATCGCTCACTGGGAATTGGCATCAACTCCATGGCAGTGAGTATGTATTTTGGAAGGGCGCATGAGGAGACAGGTTCCGTTGACATCAGTTTCACAGGGTCAAACACCCTCTGGCTAACTCAAAGGCTAGCAGTTCAAACCCACCAGCTGCTCCCCCGGAAGAAAGACCCAGTCATTGGCTCCTGTAAAGAGTCTCATCCCAAACCTATTCCCCTTGCGTCCATTCTGACTCACCATCAAAGCAGAGCCGCCCACGAGAGGGTTTCCAAAGCTGTAAACCTTTATGGGGGGCAAGACATTCTCACAAGGAGCAGCCGGTGGGTTTGAACCACGTGCCTGGCCATTAACAACTCAACACTTAATTCCACAGTGCCTCCAGATTCCTCTCTATACAGAGTACATACGAGCTAGGAGGCCTGAAGGGGGCATGTGACTCTGTCTTACAAGGTCCAGATGAGTGGGAATAAACTCCAAAGCACCAAGAGGTGGGGTTTATCTACAACCTGTCGCACTATACATTCCTTATTTCCTCCATGGGGAAAATCACCACTCAGTTTATTGACCTACTTCCAGTTTCGAGGAGGAGGTCTGAGTGAGCATGTTGTGAGAGGTGCTGGGTCCAATACTGCCTGATCCGGTGCTGGCTTCACAGCTGTTCTTACATTTGAACCCACTGTGTGGTCCCTGTGTCCATCCTTCCTGCCCAAGGGCTTCCTCTTTTCTCCTGCTCCTTCATCTTAGCAAGCATGATGTCCTTCTCCAAGGACTGGTCTCTCCTGACAACATGCCCAAAGCAGGTAAGAGGAACTCTTACTAGTCTTGTCCCTAAGCATTTGGGTCTAAAGGGCATTCTGACTGTCCTTCTTCCAAGAAAGGTTCGTTTGTTCTGCTGCCATTTCATTGTACTTTCAACCTTCTTCGGCCACACCATAATTCGAATACATCGATTCTTCTTTGGTCATCCTTATTTAATGTCCACCTTTGACATATATAGAAGGTGATTGACAATACTGTGCCTTCGGTCAGACATACCTTATGAGCTATGATAGCAAACAATAGTAGTAATAAAAAGTAATGTTTATCTTATGCCAGGAATCCTAGCAGGTGAAATGGTTATGTGCTGGACTATTAGCTAAATGGTGAGCAGTTCAAACCCAGCCAGAGGCTCTTCAGGAGACATGGCCATCTGCTTCCAAAAGGTCACCACCACCTTGATAACTTAACAGAGGAATTCTACGCAGCACACATGAGTCTCCAGGAGCTGGAACTGGCTGTATAGGAACTGCTAAGAACAATGTTACATGCCAGGTACTGTCTTAAATAGCCCCATATATTCACTCAAGCAAAGAATAAGAATAAGAAAACCAAACCAATTACTGTTGAGGAGCGCTGGCAGCATACTGATTATACATTGGATTGCTAACTGCAAGGTCGGCAGTTCAAAACCACCAGGCTCTGGAGAATGAGGAGGCTTCGCAGTCTCAGAGATACCCAGGACACTTGTACTCTGTCTTATGGGATTGAGTGGGGTCATCAACTGGATCGCAGCGAATGTTTTTAATGCCTTTGAGTCAACTTCGACTCATGAGGCTGCCCTTGTGTGTCAGAGGTGAACTGCACTGCACCCCACAGAACTTTCATAGAAAAAGGGGATTTTCCAAAAGAAATGGGACTTCCAGGCCAGATGACTGTGGGTGGAGCTGAACCTCCAGCCTTTCAATGGGCAGTGAGTATGTTGAGGAGCAAGGAAGTTCCTTTAAGGACTGAAGTGCACCTTACCCAAACCATGGTATGTCCTCAGATGAACATAAAAGTTGGACATTGAATAAAGAAGACAGAAGAAGAATAGAAACCTTTGAATCAGAGTGCTGGAGAAGAATATTGAAAGTACCACGGATTGCTAAAAGGACAAACAAACCTATCTTGGAAGAGGTACCACCAGAGTGCTCCTTTGAGGCAAGGATGGCAAGACTTGGTCTTACATACTTTGGACATGTTGTCAGGAGTGACCAGTCTCTGGAGAAGGCCATTATGTTGGGTAAAGTAGAGGGGCAGTGGAAAAGAGCAAGGCCCTCGATGATATGGATTGACACAGCGGCCACAAGAATGGGCGCCAGCATAGGAACAGCGGTTAAGATGGCACAGGACTAGACAGTGTCTCCATTGTTCAGAGGGTCTCTGTGGGCCAAAACGGATAAGTGGCACCTAACAACACCAATGACCCCAATCAGGGACTCCAAACGATACACACAAATACAACAGGTAAGGTGCACCTCGTGCCAGACACTATTCTATTTCTACACATTAACTTGATTACTTCTTACAGCAGACTTACAGAGGAGGAACTACTAGCCCCAGGTGCCAGATGGTAAAATGGAGGCACAGAGAAAACAAGGAATGTGTCCACTCCCCACCAGCTAGAGAACTGTGGAGCCAGAATTCAAATTCAATCCACTGGTCTGCAGAACCTGAGCCTACAGCCCAGGTGTTATTCTGTCTCTCAACCTTTGCACCACTCGCCGCCATTGCATGGCTAATGGCTGCCCTGTAGGGGCCAGAGTGGAACTGCACTGCCGGGGGTTTCCAAGGCTATAAACCTCTCCAGCAGCAGACAGCCTCATCTTTCGCCCTGTGAGAGCCCGATGGGTTCAGACTCCCAACCTTCCTGTTAGTATCCCAACAATCCTTAAAGCACCACCCCACCAGGGCTCCTCATCTCTCTTATAATGCAGGCTTGGTAAACATTCATTGAGGGAACGATTATAGGCATTGCACTCGGCTTCTTACCAAGGGCCACAGCTGGTAAGTGGCACAGTTCGGTGCTGCACGGAGGCCTGTCTGGTGGCCCACTGCTGAACACTATTCTTTAAGTGGAGAAATGAGGCCAGGGTTGGACCCAGAAAGAGGCAGTCAGCTCTGTGGGATGATCTGAGATAAATAGCAAAGAATCTTTCTCCTTGAAGTTTGCTCCTGTGCTGGCTGTCAGAGCCTTGGAAATTCTCTCAGTCCAGAATCACTCTTGTGGCTTCGAAACCACAGCATCTTGGGAACTCAAAGAGAGCAAAGAGAGGGCTAGACTGTCGAGTTGCAAGTGGGTGGGAGGGAGCCAGAGAGGGCTCTGAGGGGAGGCTGGTAGGCTGAAACCAAGATTCTCCCTCATTCCTTCCATGACCTGAAGCTGGAGCTGCCGTCATGGACGTACTCGTCAAATACTGACACATTCCCAGATGTTCTGGGTGCTGCCAAGACCCTGAGGATGTGCTAATGAGTCAGGGTCACAGATGTGTAAATAAGGTGGCCCTCCATGTGATGGAAGGGGATGTGTTCAATACCCTGGAGATATGCAAGCCATACTCAAGGAAGACTTCCCAGGAGGCCTCAGCTGAGAATGAAGGGTTGAGTAGGGTTTGAGAGAGAGGAGACCAGAGGGAAGAAGAAGGTTCCAGGGATCAGCTAGGGCTGGAAAGTATTTATCAGGGCAGTGAAGAAATTCCAATTCAAGCTCAGAAATGCTCAGACTACAATTCTTTCAACAAGGAGTACCTCTTCTTGACCTGCAGCTATGCATCAGACACATGGCCCCTGAGCCTCTTCCCTGCTTGGACAGGTTAAACCATATAGATTTTATCATATATGTGTGTATACATATATATACATACACACACATATATATATTAAAGAGCTTTATATAAAAGAGAAATTGTGTATTGAGAAAACATCCCAGCCTAGTCCAGATCAAATCCTTAGTCCGATAATAGCCCATATGTCCAGTACCAGTCTACAAATTCCTCTTCGGGCTCACAAAACACAGGCAATGACGCCAAACACAGGAAGCTCGCAGGCCAGTGGGTGGAAAGTCTTGTGGATCCAGTGGTGATGTAAGCATCTCTGCGCTGGCAGGGGTCTCCACATGGCATCTTCAGTTCCAGAGCTCTAGTGTAGCTCCATGTATCCTGTCATCAGGTAGAGAGTGTCTGTCCCAACTCTAGACCGGAGTTCCCAAAATCCTCAGGAAAAGGCCATGTCCACACAGAGACCTCGTTAGATATGGCCTGATTGACAGGCTCAACAAAGCAGACTTTATCTCGACAGCAGTTGGGAGGTCACAAAATCAGAGCTGTGTTTCAGAAAACATGGATCAGGAGAAAAAGGGATTCATGCACTCAGCGGCTGAACAAAAGGTTCAAGTCCACACAGAAGTGCCTTGAGAGAAAAAGCACTGGTGATCTATTTCCAAAACAACCGGGATTAAAAAGCCTGGAGAACTCAGTTCTACTCTGACACAGGGGGTGCTCCTGTGACTGGTGGCACGGCCCACTCGGAGTGACGGCAGGGAGACACAGACATGGAGCACGCCCTCATCATTCCAGCTTTCAACATCCTCAACCCGTGGCCAACCTAAAGAACCCTCGGAGGGAGACTAGTTTGAGACAAAAGTTCAGAGTTCATTTGGGCAGGTCAAGTCGAAGGTCCTATAAGACAGCCAAAGGAAGACACCCACAGGAGAGGAAAAGTAAGCCAAGGGTTCTGCTGATATGGATAGCGCAGAGAGGATGAGGAAAGAGAAGACTAAACCCAGGTTAGGTTATTAATGTTACTATTTGGTGCTGTTGAGTTGGTGCCAAAACAAAAAACAAAGCCCAACCCAGTCTTGCGTGACCCGTGCGTGCAATGGTACTATGCTTTGAGCCCATTGTTTCAGCCAATGCTTCTATCTCACAGAGTCTTCCTCTTCTTTTCTGACCCTCTATCAACATGCCATCCTGCTCCAGGGACTAGTCCCTCCTGAGCGCATGCCCAAAGTACGTGAGATGACTCTTCTATCTAAGGTTAATGATGGCAAATAAGGAGGGTAAGTTAACAGCTGGATGTCCACCGGTAGGATGGCAAAAATACTATATGAGTATGCTTCAAAAATTTGTGGGAAATCTTCATTGCCCTTTAATCTCATTTTCCATAAATTTTTTGAAGCTCCATTATATCTATGTAATATTTGTGTGTATATATGTATGTATGTGTGTATATGTGTGTGTATGTATATATATCACTAGCATCAAATCCATGCTAAGAGACCCTATAGGACAGAGTCAAACTGCCCCTGTGAGTCTCTAGCACTATAATTCTTTTTTGTTTTGTTTTGTTTTGTTTTTTGGTGGGGGAGGGCAGCATCACTGCCCTCTGGTGGTTGTGGGAGCTACCAAGCGCTGCTCCTGAGAGCCACTGCTGGATTTGAACTGCCAAGCCCACAGGCCACAGTCCCGCACTCAACCACTTATGCCACCGAGGCTCAGCCCACTATAATTCTTTTTTTAAATAGTTTTATTGGGGACTCTTATAACAATCCATACATACATCAATTGTGTCAAGCACATTTGTATATTTGTTGCCATCATCATGTCCAAAGCATTTTCTTTCTCCTTGAGCCCTTCGTATCAACTCCTCATCCCTCCCCCAACCTTCCTCCCTCATGAACCCTTGATAATTTACAAATTATTATTATTTTTTCAGGTCTTATACTGACCAATGTCTCCCATCATCCACTTTTTCTGCTGTCTGTCCCCCTGGGACAGATCTATATGTAGATCATTGTGATTTTCTCCGCCATTCTTCTCCCACTTCCCCTTGCTCTCCTGTCATCAATACTCTCCTTATTGGTCCTGAGAGGTTTATCTGTTCTGCATCCTCTGTGTTTCCAGCTCTTAACTGTACCCATGTACATTTCTGGCCTGTATGAATTTGTTAGATAGAATTGTGGTCATGATAGTCGATGAGGGAAAGCATTAAAGAACTAGAGGAAAGTTGTATATTTCATCAGTACTATACTGCACCCTGACTGGCTTGTCTCTTCCTTGTTATCTTTCTGTAAGGCGATGTCCAATTTTCTACAGGTGGGCTTTGCACAGGAGTGTAATTCTTTTCAGGAGTAGAAAGCTTCATCTTTCTCCTTCAGGGCAGCTGGTGGTTTCAAACTGCCAACATTGTGGTCAACAGCCAATGTGTGGCCAAAAGTCCAGCAGGTCTCTTTAGGCATACATGTGTGCCATAAACATAAGAGATTTCAGCCAAGTTGGTCACAGGTTCTGTGTTTGTGTAATTGCTAGATCACTAACATTTATTTACAACCCTAGAATCAATACTCCCAGTCATTTGAGGACACATTTGGAACTGTCAAAACCTTGAATCTCCCCCTCCCCCCCCCCACACACATACACACACACTCCCACCTGAGCTCCAACAAGGTGGTATTTTACCTTCTTGTCCCAGACTGTTCAAACTCATCTTGAAGGAAGAGCAGCCCAAATATTCTTTAGAAGTGAAGGTGGCTGCGTGCAAGGATCTCTTGTGTGTTCTGTGACAAAAATGTCTACCTTGGCTTTTTAAATATCGGGGGTAGTCTTTTCTTTCTTACTCGTTATTTGTATTTTTATCTTTATGTTATTATGATTTTATCCTGAGTCCCTTATTTCTACTTTGCTTTTTATCGTTTCTATTGGAACAAACAACAGGTTGGAAGTTCACAAACTTCCCAGTTTGTGCAGCACAGAAGGAGTGGATGTATAAAATTACTAACTAATGCAAGAATTTACAGGGAATATAGGGGTGGGGAGGATGGGAGATGGGGAGGGTGAGGGGATTTCAGGAGTAAACAATGAAGGTGGGATGGGGGAGGGATCCCTAGAACTAGTTGTTATTGGGACTTCTTACAGATATTATAACAATCCATAATTCAACTAGATTAAGCATAATTGTACAATTGCTGTCACCATCTGTTTCAAAACATTTTCTTTCTTCTTCAATTTTTTGATATCAGCTTCCCTTTATTCCCACCCTCCCCCCCACAGAAACCCTAGTTTTTATTAGTATATACACATATACATATATTTGTTTTTGTTTGCTGTATCTTATGCCATCCAATGTATCTGTTCACCTACAATTCTGTTATTCATTCCCCTCGAGTGGAGTTATACAGTCATCATTGCTATCAGTTTCCCCTTCCTACCTCCCCCACCTTTCCTGTACCCTCAGGGAATCATTACCTTCATTATAGTTTCTGAAGGGTTTATCTCTTTTGGATTTCATGCATCAAATGATCTTAATTACACAAATGAACATATGAACGTCTCACCAGACTAATGAAGTAAAACTAAGATCATAATATTAAGGGGAGGAAATACTAAAGGACTAGAGAATAGTTATATATTTTATCATGCTATATTGCACCCTGGGTATATCATCCCTTCCATGTGCCTCTTCTGTGAGGGCTGTCCTACAGGTGGGTTTGGGGTCTCCACTTTGTCTATGCTCCTTCCTGTCAATTTGGTGGCTTGTTTTTAAACGTCCGATACCACTTCCCATCAGCATCTCAAAATCACACAGGCTGATGTACTTCTTCCATGTGGGGTTGGTTGCTTCCCTGCTAGAGGGCTGTTTGTTTAGTTTCAAGCCTTTAAAACTTGAAAGCCCCAGTTTCAAGTCTTTAAGTCTCAGATGATATATCTTTTAATAGCTGAGCACCTTCAGCTTACTTCACTACATTTGCTTATGTACTCATTTTGACTGCAGTGATCCTGTCAGAAAGGTGTGCATCACAGAATGTTATTAGAACAAAGTGTTCTTACGTTGAGGGAGTAGTGAAGTAGGGGCCCAATGTCCATCTGCTACCTTAATACTGAACATCTAAATACATGTACATAGATCTATAATCCTATTGTTATATATTAATGTATTTACATATGTGCATACCTAAACTTATGCCTCTCTAAATATCTTTTGTCTCTTACTTCTTTCCACTATTTCTCTTTACTTTCCTCCTGTCCCACTATCGTGGTCAACCTTCATTTCACTGTCGTTACTTGGAGAGATCTTTTAACTATATTTTAATTCCCTTTCCCATTAACTTTTTGAAGCATATCAGAACGGGACACAGACTGCTGAAGTAAAAGTTCCTCTAGATCAATAGTGGCTGAAGGTCTGAAATGAACCCAGAAGAGAGTAAGGAGGCAGGAAATCCCGGGATGCACAATTTGTGGTTCAGGCAGGATGCCGTTCACAAACTCTTGGTCACAGATGTACTTTGGTTCTGTATCAGCAAGCTTGACCCAGACTTGCACCTTTCAGGTTTATTTTGGGGAGTGATGAGAATGTTCTGGCATTAGATTGTTGCCACAGTTTCAAGACCTTATAAATATGCTACAAACTCTGGGATAGAAGTTCTAATGGGTGAATTTGAATGGTATCACAATTTTTAGTGAGTGAACTTGAACGATATCACAATTTCAGAAGTTTCAAAAAGAAAAAAAGCTGGCCACCGCCCTTGAATCATGGCAACACTGCCAACGCCTCTCTCATAAACGTCTGTGGTTACCCAGTGCCTGGTGCCTCGTTCTGTCTCCAGTGACGACAAACGGCTTCACGTGCCCTTTGGCAAACTGACCACATCCAACTCCCACTTTCTCTGGCGTGCTGCTCTCCCTCAAGACACAGCGGTGGAGAACCTGGCACAGGTGCATCGAGAAACTTAAAACTGTAAAGAACTTAAAGAGATTTACAACTTTAAATGCTTAATGGAAAATACGGTTTGAGACATGTCAGGAAAGTCCTCAGGAATATGTTTTTTCTTGGAAATGTGTTTTACATTCTTGAGTCTAAGGTAAAACTTTATTCCAAGAGGTGCTCATTAGCATCTTACCCAACTTAATCCATAAGGGCAATCACTAATGCTGGTGAGGTCTTGGTTATGGTCAGGTGCCTTGTGTAATGCCTTCACTAAGCTTCCTGATACTTTCTTCAGATGAAAACAAAACAAAGCCCACTGTCCTCGGGGCGATTCTGGCAACCCAGCAGGACAGAATAGAAGAGCTCTTTGGGTAAAGTGACCACATTTTAAGCGGGGCACCATTGACCGGTGAGGGGGGTGGGGGGAGTTTCTTGATCAAAAATTTGGTCTATATGGAGCAACAAAAATTTTCATAGAATGCAAAAATAATATTGTAGTATATTTATTTTAATTTTAAAACACCATGAGACCTTGTTAAATTATTAAAAAGTGGGATGGGGCTGAGCCCCAGTGGCGTAAGTGGTTGAGTGTAGGACTGCGGCCCATGAGCTTGGCAGTTCAAATCCAGCGGTGGCTCTCAGGAGCAGCACTGGGTAGTGCCCATGACCACCAGAAGCAGTGATGCCCCCAAAAAACAAATAAATAAATAAAAATAAAAAGTGGGATATCTGATCACCTTATCCTTGGGGTTTCCAAGACTAGAAGACTTTATGGGAACCAAGAACCTCAGCTCCCATGGAGTGGTTGGTAGATTTGAACCACTGAACTTGCAGTTAGCAGTTCAGTGCTAACCCACAGTGCCACCAGGGATCCTTGCCCTTCAAATAGATATGTTTAATATCTCATCAGAAAATTGGTTTAGTCCGGGTAAACTACAGAAACAAATTCATAGAGACTCATATGTGTATGAGAGTTTTATATAAAGGGTAATTGTACATTAAGAAAACATCTCAACCCAGTCCAGTCCAAACCCATATGCTGGTATCAATCTATAAAGTCCTCTTCTGACTCACAGAAGTGCATGTACTGATACCGAGTGCAGAATGATCACATGACAGTAGATAGAAAGTCTTTGGATCCAGTGGCATTGTAAGCATCTCAGCACTGGCAGGGCTCTCCACATGTCTTCTCCTGCACCCAGAGCTGCCTCAGGGTAGGTTCATGTGGTTTCTCCTCAGGATGTCTCGCGGGGAGTCAGTCTTCTCAGTAGAGCATGTCTCCAAGGGTAGAGAGAAAAAAAGTGCTTTCCTAAAAAAATAAAAGAAGAAGAAAGAAAGAAAAGAAAAGTGTTTTCCTCTTTCAAGGAGGAAAAAAAACAGATTTCCCAGAAGAAAACCACACCCACACAGAGGCCTTATTGGGTATATATTGATTGACAGACCAGACTCCACATCTTCACTCAGAATCCTCTCATAGTGACACCAGATTTATGTAACTACCACAGAAACAGAGGGCTTAAAAAATAACCTAACTTCACCAAAGTTCACAGCCAGAACCCAGGGCCTACACTATTATCTCTCTCCATATACAATGCCCACACAATCACTTAATTCTTCTCATATCCAAGTCTTGGGCTAAGAATTGCTTCATCTCAAAAATCATACTTCAAGAAAAAGAAAATGGAGAAGAACAAGGCCACGTTCCCCAACCTGAGCAAGCTCATGAAAGAAATGTTGGATAAGAAAGGTGAGAAGGTGACAATCTCCAACAGAGTTGTCTTCAGCCTACTGTATTGTGACTCATACATGTGCTTGGACAGCCAACATAGAGAGAATCATGAAAGCCCAGGCTCTGTGGGACAGCTCCACGACGGGCTATATGATGGAGACAACACAGACCACCCCATTGTGGAGACATTGTGGGAGAAGGTCAAGGCTGACAAGAAGGACAAAGCTGTCAAGGACCTGGTGGTGCTGCTGTTTGAAACAGCACTGCTTCCTCTGGCTCCTCCCTTGAGGCCCCTCAGTCCCACTCCAAGCACATATACAGTATGGTCAAGCTTGGCTTAGACATTGATGAAGATGAGGTGGCAGCTGAGGAGCCCTGCACTGCTGTTCCTGATGAGATGCCCCCCTCCAGGGTGGTGAAGATGTATATCACAGGGAAGAAGTGGATTAGGCCATTCTACTCTCAAATCTTATACCCTCTGTATAGTGTCTCCATGGTTTGAGTGACCTTAGCCCACCGGGGCTCTGCAACTGCTGTTAACTAGTGATTTTTCCCTCCTCCTGCTCTGGTGGGTAAAGCAGGATCTAAGGTCCTCATGCCCTGTCCCCTCCTTTATTTTGGAATGGGGTTAGATGTTGCATATTCATGAGGTGTCTTTTTGTTTATTTTGTTCTATTACAGTATGCAAAATAAACAGATGCCATTTTTTAAAAACTAATACTTCACTTCCTAAATCTGATTAGGTGTCCTTCTTCTAAGACTCTTCAATCTATTTGTACTATCACAGTATTTACCACACTGGGCTGTAGTCACTTATTTACTCAGCTGTACCTTGCCTAGATAGTAAGTGGTGTGAGGGAAGGGATCACATTTACCTTGTTGTCTGATGTGGTATTTGGCATCCTGCCTGGAAAATTGTCACTGCCCCAAAAACAAATGGAGTGAAGGAATTTCCATTTGTCATTCCTTCTTCTCAAGAGTCTTTGCACATTCTTCCCTACTCTACTATTAAAAAAAAAAAAGACAAAGAGTTCAGATACTCACTTTGCTTTGCGTTGTTTAATACATACAAGAAAAGAGTTTCCCTCTGTCCATATCCAGGTTTCCTATCCAAAGAATGTTCAATGCTTTTCAAATTTTATGACTCAGACTCATTGACTGGTTTTTGCTTCTGGGGTCTATCCTCCTGTCTTTGATTGTAGTCCCAAACTTGAGACATATTTGGGATGTTGGAGATGGAAAAAGGATGGTGTAGCTTTTATTTAACCAAGTGACCTAGCTAAGTAGGTATTTCTCAGTTCCACTCAACAGTACTCAAAGTTAATGAACTCTACTCTGCTATGGTAGCTTTTTGCCCAACACAAGTCATGGTCCTCTCTTTACAGGTTCCTCAGCCCCCTCCCACACCAGGGTGACTATGAGAACCAGGTGGAGATTGACCTCATTTTCCATGATTACTCCCACAACCCCATTGCAACAACTTCTACCTTCCTCTCCCTTGACCTCTGCCTCCCATTTCCACTACAACAGGCATAAGCTACAATAAACATATCCTGGAAACAAAAGGTAGATCTCAATGTAAGAGATAGAGACTGTCCTGTTATACTTAAGAACATATCTTTAATGTTCTAAACCAAATGAAACCTTCTTCTTGTCCCAAACTCAAAGTTATCAAGAACTGCCCTTAGTCACACAATAAATGCAGACCAGAAATTTAGGAAAAGGTCTGGTCCTTTTCCATTGCTTTAATGCTACCCATAAACAGTTGCAAAATCCAGTGGCAATTTTGGCCTTCATCCTTTTTTATACTTGATCTTAGTCAAAAGGCCGAGAAGTGGTGGCCTTCATCTTTTTTAAGACATAAGTGGCATTTGACATGCTTATTTCTCCCTCTTCTTACAAAAAACTTTCCATCTCTTTTGATCTTCCCCTCTCTACCCACTTCTCAATATCTTTGTGGTTCCTCCTCATTTCTTGACTTGAAAATTGGGGGTACCCCAGAGCTTAATCTTCAAACCTCATCTCTATATTTACTAATTCTCTGAGTTTATGACTCTAAATACATTCAACATATAGTCACACCATGCTTGGTAAAGTAAGACAGTGAAAAAGAGGAAGACCCTCAATGTTATAGATTGACACCATGGCTAAACAATGGGTTCAAACATCATTGTGGGGAGAGTGCAGAGCCAGGCAGTGTTTCAGTCTGTTGTACATAGGGTCCCTATGAGTGGAGACCAACCCTATGGAACCTAACGACAGCTATGGGTGCAATGATCATTTTCATAGAAATCTCCCACTCCAAATCTTTCTTCAACTCTCGACCCCTCGAGCTGACGTCACATGTGATATGACATCTCCCCTGAGATGTCCAACTCACATAGTCAAACTTCTCATCTTTCCTCCCCACACCCTACACCAGCTCCATCCTCATTCCTGGCTATTTCCATGTGGCAGTCATGTATTTGAGATGTCAATTTCATGATTGAATTGTAGGGGTGGAGTCTATCCCATTAATCTGGAGATAGCCATTGAGTAGCCAATGACGCCTCTGTGTGGGCATGGCTTGCTCCTGAGACTTCTGGGAAATCTCACGATATTTCCTTGTGGCAATGAGAGACCATCTCCCCAGTTGTTGGGTGTCAGTCTCCAAGATGACGAACTACAGACAAGACAAGGTGGCAGCATCTGAGGAGCTGAAGGAGCCAGAGGAGAAGCCACATGGCCTTACCCTGATGGAACCAGACCTCTGAAGCTGGAGAAGTCACGTGGAGACCCCTGCCAGTGCTGAGTTGCTTCTACCACCACTGGATGCTGTTAATGGACCCTGAGCCCTGGAAGGAAGGAGCTATGGGGAGACCCCTACCAGTGCCAGGACTCTGCACCCCCTGACCTGTGACTTCGTGAGTTGGAAGGAGACTTTATAGACTGGTATCTGGCATATGGGCTAATATCAGACTTATGACTTTGAACTGGATTGGGTTGGGATGCTTTCTCAATGTCCCATTCCTCTTGTATATAAACCTTACCCTTATATTCATATGCATGTCTATGAATTTGTTTCTCTAGTCTACTCGGACTAACACACTCCAAAACTGGCAGCCCTATGTCACTGATTGTCAGACTAAACTTCTTGGAGTGGGTTTTTGTTGTTATTGTTGTTGTTTTCTTTGTCATTGCTGTTGCTTATGGTGAAAATCCACACAGGAAAACACGCCAACTCAACAAGTTCAGTGATGTTGATCATACTCTTCACATTGCAAAACCATCATCACCATACTTTTCCAAATGATTCCACCAACATTAGCAAAAAAAAAAACTAAGTAAAGACTCCCCCTTCTCCCTTCCCTCCCACTCTTGATAGACAATCATTATATTTTTGTTTCTTTCATATAAATGAGCTCATGGAATATTTGTACTTTTTGCAACTGACTTATTCTACCCAACATGATGTTTTCAAGGTTGCTCACAGTAATAACATGCATTTCTCTTTGTGGCTGAATAATAAATAGTCCATTAAATGTATTCAAAGGAGCTTCAGAAAGTTCCTGGGAAAAATGGAATTAAAAGATCCTGGGCTTTTTCCACAAACCGTCTGAAGTCCCTTCATAGACCCCATTCTTCTTACCATTCATCAGATGGTGAACTCTTTCATTATTTCCACATGTGGACTATTGTGAAAATAAAGTCATGAATGTGGATGTGCAGATTAGAATCATTTTTGCTCTTTCTTTCCTAATTTTTTCTTTTCTTTTTTCTCAGCTTATTTACCTTTATACTATTTACCTCCCTTGCCTCTCATGTTTGCTCATCTCCCAATGTCTTCCTGGCTGACCACATGTTTTGCCAACCTCTCTCTTATTTCCTCCCCCTACACCCAAGCACACACTTGTATGCCCTTTAACCAGTGATATCCCTATTTTTGATCCCACAAACAATACATCCATTGGCAACTTAGATTATCTTTTCCTTAGAAAGACACTTTCTCACCCTCTCCATGACTGTTCTCCTAGTCCAAGTCACCACAACTTTGCCTGGGTCATTACAAAGAAGTAGTCTCCCTACTTTCAACATGGTCCCTGAAGTCTGTGTTACATACAAAGCCAGAGCGGTCCTGGCTTACATGAAAAGGCAGCTCCCCTCATTTCTCTGCTCAGAACTTCCCAATAGTTTCTCATCTCACTCCAAATTAAACCTCAAAGACTTTATAATGACCTAGAAGGGCTCATAAGACACAACGTGCTCCACCTGGAATATCCACCCGCTCGTTCTCTCACTTCCTGTTTGTCCTTGTCTGCGTGTGATCCTCTCAGGAGGACCTTGCCTGACTAGAGCTGGATAGAATAGCATCCCCATATGGCTGTCTTTCTCTGCCCCCTTTTCTTTCTCCTAGACCTGCGCTGGATCCGTCAGAAAGGTAATGTCTCTCACATCCAAAAGTGTAAGCTCAGTGAGGGAGGGGACTCCTGTGTCTGTGGCTCTCTGTTCTGGCTTCCACGCCCACACAGGACTCATATCGGACTAGCGGCTCCCTTTGTGGGGTAAGCAAATGACTGTTCCTGTGTCCGCATCTCCCCTTGGTCCTGCCCCATGGGGCCCACGTGGAGGTGGTGACTGCCACTTGCCAGCGGTCTCTCCCTCTCTGACCTTTGCCAGAGTCCCTGTCTTTCATGTTCAGCCCTCTCAGCTTCCCAAAGGGCCACTCCAAACAACACTATCCTACTTAGGGGATCAGCACTGATTCAACGCCCAAGTCTCTGTCTCCCACTAGATCTGCCTGTTCCGCTGCAGACCTTCTCCCTGTCTTTCAGACTAAAATTTCACCAGGCACAATCTTGGGTGAGTACACACACATATACTTAGAGTCTACTTCTCCCCAGGAATGGGGGAGGACCCCGAAAGGCAATATAAGTATATGATTCAGAGACTCTGCAATCAAACTTCCTGTGTCCAAATCTGGGTCACTTGACAAGTGTGTGATCTGGGCCAAGTTTCTTCACCTCTGTGCCTTGGAGTCCTCATATGCAAAGCAACAGCAAAAAACGTCTCTTCCTTATAGATTTGTTGGGAGGGTTCATAAGTTCATGTGTGACTCAGCTTAGCACAGTCTGGAGTTGCTACCGCCTGGATTTGACCCACCGTCAAATGTGGGTCATCTTCAAAAGGGAGGTGAGCGAGGAAGGAGGAGATGAGACCTTCTTCTCCTTCTCTTCTCCTTCTCTTCTTTCTTCTGGCATTCCATACCACAGAAAGGATGGATGAAAGGAGAGAGGTTGGGAAGGAGGAGGGGGGTTAGAAGGATGGATGGGAGGGGAGAGGTAGAGAAAGAAAGAAGGTGAGGCACTTAGTGCATTCCCAAAGAGGGAAAGACATGACACACTAAGTAAGTTGTCATTAAACCATACCCTCATAGCACTTCAGCAGTTCTCAGCCTGTTGGTCACAACCCCTTTGAAGGTCGAACAACCCTTTCACAGGGATCATCCAGTTCATAACAGTAGCAAAATTACAGTTATGAAGTAGCAGCAAAAATAATTTCATGGTTGGGGGGATCACCACAACATGAGGAACTGTGTTAAAGGGTCACAGCATTAAGAAGATTGAGAGCCACGGCAGCAGAGTAAGCTTTTATAAAAATGTGATATAAAAAGAAATGATCATTGTAGGAGATGGGCTGTGTCTGCAGATCTTGCCATATTGGATGTAGTAGAAGGAGAGGAATTTCCAAATTGGCCCTTCTCAGACCCAACAGACCTCTCTACCTATGAGATGTTGAATTACGTCTTTAAGCACGTCTGTCTCCTTGCAGCTGGGGTCCTGGAAGGTTGCTGCAAGGAATACGTTGACTGAATGTCCTAGCTGGATAATTATCATGTGATTGTCAACTATTGACTGGATGCTTGAGCACACGTGAACACTAAATAAAAGAAACAAAGCACAGGATCAAGTTGGAATTAAATGTCTAGTGAGAGTCTCTCTAATTTGGCATGCAGAGGTCTTTGGGTGTGGGGAGGTGAGGCGAAGTCGTGGCTGTGATTCCTGGCACTCTCTGTGGGCAAAGCAGTGGGGCTACAGGCAGATGTGTCCTCACAAAGAGGGACTACAGAAGGGTGAGATGGTCCCCGTGACTCCCGTTGTTGTATCCAGATAGGGGTTAGATGGCTTTGTAGTGCAACATACCAAACCCCATCGAGCCCAAGTCATACCAACCTTGTAGAACTGCCAAGGGGCCCCACCCCCAACCTATAAGTCTTTCACAGACACAGACTGTCACATCTCCCCTGGAGTGAGACATGCCCACTCCAGCACTGCCTGAAGGCCTCCATGTTCTCCTCTATAAAGGAGTACTATTCTCATATGAAGGATCTTTGGTTGCAGAGCGGTTACTCATTGAGTTGCAATCCCCAAAGTTGGCAGTTTGAAACCACCAGCTGCTCCTCAGGAGAAAACCAGGAACTTTCTACTCTGGTAAACAGTATCAGCCTCAGAAACCGACCCTGTCCCATAGGGTGGCTAGGATTCAACTCGATCGTAGCAATGAGTTTTGTTTTTTGGGTTGGCTCTCATACGAAGGTGGTTGTTTGGGGCTACTGTTCAGCAGACCATGCCTGGCAACTACTCCTGGTGGCCTCATACTCCACGGAGGGAGAGACGCTGCCCAGTCCTCATCCTGGATTGTGGATTGGACATCTTGTGAACGACAGGGTCTTCCCTGACTGAGTTAGGGAAGTAGACCTCCAGGCCTTTCTTCCTAGTCCATATTGGTCTCGAGCAGTGGTTCTCAAGCTGTGGGTTGCGACCCCTTTGGGGGTCACATGACCCTTTCATAGGAGTCATCCGACTCATAACGGTGGCAAAATTACAGTTATGAAGTAGCAACAAAAATAATTTTATGGTTGGGGAGTCACCAAAACCTGAGGAAGTGTATTAAAGGGTCACGACATTAAGATTGAGAACCACTGGACTAGAAGCTTCTCTGAACCTCTTCTGCAAGACGCACCCCTCCACAGATAGACTGCATTGGCCAGGAGTCAACCCTCGATCTCTCGCATGTTAGCATTAAATACAGTCAACTCTGCAAAGGATTCAGCACCTGGGATGGCAGACAGTAAGAGCTCCATCAGTAAGTAGTCCCAGTGGCCCTATTTTCTTCTCTCTTTACTACATGCCCTGGCATGTCCTGGCTTCTATTGAGAATAGCCTCACTCCCTGTATGCATTTCTCCTGAGACACCCATCAGAAGGCTGTGAGAATCTGGCAAGGATGGAGTTGGCCACTTCTCTAAAGGCATGTGCCAAGGTCCTGGCCTGAGAGCCAGCAGTCCCGTGCCTGGGAGGAGATGTCTCTGGTAGGAGAATGACAACTTAGGGATGGGGGAGACATTTAGGGGAAGGTGGAGGGTGCTCACAGGACACTCAGAGCCCAGCGAGGGGCATCAACCAGCATGTCATCAATAGGAGCATGGCAACTCTTGGCTCCCTCTTTCTCAGGCAGTGGCTGGTGTGCTCTGAGACTTGGCAAGGAAAAAGGAACGGACACAGGGCTGGTCTAGTCCTGTGCCCTCTTCTACTGCCTGTTGTGACTATGCAGTGCAAGCAACCTGTCAATCTCTTTGCCACGGGGAAGACCACCTTCCTTGGGCAAACGTCTGGAGTCATGCTGTTGGAAAGCTGTGGACTTCATTTGTAACTTTGTTTGTTTGTTTGGGTTTTCATTTTGTTTTGTTTGGAGGGAAGGCATCATGGCCCTCTAGTGGGAATAGGAGGCCCAGCCTTACTCCTGAAGAGCTGCTGCTGGATTTGAACCACCAACCCCGTGGGCTGCAGTCCCCCACTCAACCACTACGCCACCAGGGCTGAGCCCCTCATTTGTAACTTTTTGTCTCACACCACATCCCACCATCCAGTCCAGTATTCCTCCAGTTGTGATGCTTAAAGATGAGAATCAAGCCAAAGCTGCAAGAGATCGAGGGAAATAACTTATCCCTGGATAATTTGAAAACTGGGTCGAGGAAGGAAGATAGGTGCATCCATTTGCAATAAACAGACATCGAGGTGAACAGGTGGCATAGATTCTTTTTTATTTTCATCTTCATTTTATTTATTTGTTTAGCATTTTCCTAGTTCTTACATGTATTATTACAATTCATAATTCCATTAGATCAAGCAGAGTTGTACGATTGCTGCCACCATCATTTTCTTTAGGCACAGATTCTTAGGTTCAAAGTAAACGGCTAATATGATTGTCAAAATCAGAGGTTCTCACCTTCCTAATGCTGTGACCCTTTAATCCAGTTCTTCATGCTGTGGTGAACTCCGCACCATAAAATTAATTTTGTTCTCCTTCATAACTGTAATTTTGCTACTGTTAGCAATCAGCTGAATCCTGTGAAAGCGTCATTTGACCTCCAAAGGGGTCGAGACCCACAGGTTGAGAACCATTGGTCTAAATAAAATGTGGGGACTTTTCTTACCCCCTCCCTAAATATCCCATCTACCATCTGTAAAAACAAACCAGCCTGTCACCAACAAACCCACTGTGACTTGTTCTACAGACGACAAGAGCTCCCCAGGATTTCCCATCTGTGACCTCTCAGAATCAGATGGACAGGCCTTTCTCCACTCCTATGCTGGGGCTGGGGGTTGAGAATTTTTAGGGGAGTAACCAAAACATAACACACAGAAGCAACTCACTGTCCTCCACACCCCCAGCCGGCTCTGGGGCTTGGGGGCTTGGCTCAAGGGGAGTCCCGCTGGGACATGGGGTCCAGTGAATGGTATGACAATTTGCCTGGGCATGCCTACACAGTAGGGTATGCTGACCCCTCTGGGTTTCCCATATGGGCTCCAATAAATGCCTTCCCTTCTGCTGAAAAAGAAGAAGAAAGAAACTCCCTGTCGTTGAGTGGATTTCAATCCATAGCAACCCTGTAGGACGGGGTTCAACTGCCCCAGGAGCTCCCGAGACAGTCGCTCTTGACAGGAATCGAAAGGCCCTTTTTTTCCTTGGGAAGCATTTGTGCCACACGGGGACCCTCATCTACTGCCTCCTTCTCCTCCAAAAAAAGAAAAGATCTAGGACATTCTATCACCGAGAGTCCCTTCTGGTCTGATTCTCTTTCTCTTTCTTTCTTTTTTTTTTTAAATCATTTTATTGGGGGCCCCCTTACACAGCTCTGATCACAATCCACACACTCATCAATTGTATGCAGGCCACATTTGCACATTTCTCGCCATCATCATTCTCGAAACATCCTCTTTCAACTAACAAAATGCTATTTGGCCCCCCCGTATCAGCTCCCCATATTTCCTTTCCCGCAGTCTGATTTTCTTTCAAAGGACTGGGTGTTGGTTTTGCCTTCCACACCCCCACCCCCTACCCCACTTTCTGAGGTTGGTTGATTTTTGTTTGGTTTGGGTCCCTCCCTGATTCCCTCCTCGCCTCCATCCCCATCCCCACGGTGAGAGGGAAGAAGCCATCCCGCAAGAGGGCACATCCCTCCAGGTTGTCCCCTCTCCCCAAAGGTCAAGGGTTCTTCCTGGGTCCCTCCCAGAAGCTCACCACCTCAGGCCGCTTCTCAGAGTTTATGTGTAACTTCCTTCGCAGCCGAGGCTGGGCTCTAGGTTAACTTCTGGAAGTATCTTTGGAAACTAACGCTCAGGCAACACTCCAAGACAAAGAGGCACATGGTGAGGAACTGACATAATTTTTTAACACCACAACCAACATATTTCTACAAGCCACCACAGCCAACGCAGTCTGCCAAGACCAATATTGATCTAGTCTTTCATCCAATCAACAAATGCCATTGTTTAGAAGATCTAATTTTTCTTGGTTCATGTTCAAAGTTAAACTCCAAGGATTTTCAAAACTATAAAAAATGAGAGGCTTTCATACCCTCCAAAAAAAAATTCCTGGCTCATTTTCCTCCTGCATGGGTTCTCAGAGTCACTGTCAGAAAGGCAGCCAAGAAAACAGTCTTTGGTTTCTTTTTCCCTGAATTCTTGCAGTTTTCAAAAAGAGGATTGTACTAAATATATAGCTAAAAGGTCCCTGCATCTTTGACTCCTCTCTGGATATGCACAGACTGACTGTCCCACAAGTGACTTGAGTTTGCTTTTCTGCTCCGGGGCTTCCCACCTGCAGAATTCCATCAACCAACTCTGCTCTATCCAAGTTTGGACCCAAGTCACCCTCCCTCCCCGCTCCAGCTGCTTTTTCTGAAGGTGGGAATGACACAGGCTTTACTAAGGCCCTTGGAGTAAAGCAGGATTCTGCGGTTCACGTCCCATCCTGAAATGGAAAACCTTACAAATCAATGCTGAGCAGATGGTGTCCTTTGAAATGGTTCTGCGTGGCTCTTCTAGACCCACACACGGAAGGGTGTGGTTCCAGTTCGGGATAATAATGAGTCTGTGTGTATTAGGCTGTGTTGTTGAGAGAAATAAAATCTGTGATATGTAGATACGAAAGAATTTATAGCAAGAAATTATTTTAGCAGAAAGGGAACCAGCACAGTCTAGTTCACTTAAATTTTTGAGTCTGGTGTTAGCTAGTGGCCTCTTTAGACACAGTGGAGAAGGCGCTAAGGTGAAACAGGAATCTGGGGCCATGGGGTGCCACAGTTCCAGTGTCAGTAAGCCCATGGCTACTAACCCAAGAGCCAGACAGACAATCCAAGCAGTACCAAGAAAGATGAAGAAGGACAAGAGACACAGAAGTTCTCAGTGTTTCCCTTATAAGAAGCCCTCCCCCCCCACCAAGAGGCATCATCTGACTGTGACTTGGTAAGCTGGATTCCACCCCTACTTCCACACAGGTACATCAGGTTGATAGCAAATCTATCACACCACTATGACCATTATGAGTTCCCAAGATGTGTTATGCCTTCTTTCTGAAGTGTAACAGAGACTAAATCTTCTCCAAACTGGCCTATCTCTCAGAAGATCATAAAACAACTCACCCATAAGGTCCTACAAGCTTGAAGGATGAGTTAGCAAATTTGGGGACACCCCCCTCCCACACAACATTACATGCAACTACTGTATAATGAAAAACCTTAGGAACACAGTGAGTAAGCAACACTTGACTGTTAAGTGAAAGATAGGTGGTTCAGACCCACCAGCAACTTCACAGGAAAAAGATGTGGCAGTCTACTTCCCTAAAAATTTATAGCCTGACAGAGATTCAGTCAAGATACAAGTACAGATACTCTTCAGACCTAACCAAGCATCTTCCAAGATTGGTTTTCTGGGCTTGAAAGTCTAGGGCTACAGTCTCATGGACAACCCAGTCAAACAGAATAGCACAGCTCCCCAACAGTTGATGACCTGCACCCTAGGGAACAGAGTGGGGCTCTTAGATGCTTGTGAGCAGCCATCTAAGGCAAATGACTGGTCTCCATCACCCAGGAGCAGAACAGTAAGAAGCAACCAAAAAGCTAAAAGAAGAAACAAGTCCACAAAAGCCATAATCTTAGCTACGCAGAGACCAAAACTAGATGGTGTCCAGCTCATCCCACTCATCATTCCAAGCAGCTCAGATAGAGAATGAAAGAAAATTGTGGAATTATAAGAATCACATGTAACCTTCTCCCTGGGGTATGGACAACTGGGAAGCATGTGAAGGGAAACATCAAACAGTGTATGCTATGACAAAATAATTATAATTTATAAATCAACAAGGATCCATGAGGGAGAAGGAGGATGGAGGGGGAATATGAGGAGCTAATACCAAGGGCTTAAGTAGAAAGAAAATGCTTCGAGAATAATGATGGCAAATGTGCAAATGTGATTTGCATACAATAGATGTATGTATTGATTATGATAAGAGTTGTATGAGCCCCCAATAAAATGATTTTTTAAAGTGTGGATCAGAATTTAAAATCTTTATTAAACAACAACAACTAGAACAGTAGAACACAGAGGACTTCTAAGACTATTTCCCCGAGACCCTCTTTATGCCTAGAACCAAGACCACATCGTGAGGTTACCTTTTAGGAAGACAGGAGAATGGCACACAAAATAAAGGGTCTTCCCCATAGCATCAGCACTCAACTGAAAAACCATCTACAAGATACCCAAAGGTCAACAATGATTCAAAAGCAGAAGTAGAGGAGATAAGGGGCAAGGAAAACAAAGAAAGGGAACAATCAGAACACAATTAACAAAAGTGCTGGAAATGTTGCAATGCATAGAACTCCTAGCAGAAAAAAAAAAAGATGAGCAAATTTTATGGAACCTATTGAAGAGAAACCTAACTTGTTGGGCAAACTTTTGCCAAAAGTTAATGAACTATTGTTTTAGATGGGTGGATGGATGGATGGAGAGAAAGAGAGAGAAACCTTTGGATGAATGGATGGATGGATGGATGGATGGATGGATGGATGGATGGATGGAGAGGAAAAGCTTTATAACCTTGAGGCAGTTCTACTCTGTCCTTTGGGGGTCTCTCTGAGTCAGAATCCACTTGATGGCAGTGAATGCACCACTTCATTCCCTCAGAGATAAATCTCTTCTCACAATTCAGTTTGAAGGAAACTTGAGATGAGGATTCATTCATTCCTGCCCCCAATGTATCTTGAGTTTCTTGCATGTGCCAGACTCGTGGCTAGACCCTTAGGATATATCAATGAACAGAACAGTGAAGAAGTATTTGGGCTCAGGAGCTAATATTCTAAAGGGAGAGGCAGGGAGAGAGCTGTAAACAATGAAACAATCTTGTAAGAGTCCCTGGATAACACAAGTGGCTAATGCTCACTTACTAGCAGAAAGATTGGTGGGTACCTTGGAAGACAAGGTAGACCCAAGGATACCTTGGAAGACAAGACTACCTAAAGGTCCCAACCTTGAAAATCCTCTGGAGCAGTTTCCGCTCTGCACACATAGACTCGCCAAGAGTCAGGATCAAATCAAGGTAAAAATGGCTTGGAAGTGGCCTCTGGCCTGTTCTGACTGCACAAGGGGAAAGAAAGGAGAATCAAATTCTATGTCGGCCCAAGGCCAATGCCTATGAGGTGGAGGTCAGACATGACTCCACCCTTCCAACCTTCTACAACAATTCTGACACCAACTTTTCCTCCTCAAAACCCATCTCTGCTGGATTTAGAGATGCTTTGCTGAATTCACAGGGAATAGTCACAATTGTGGGATTTGTTGAGAAGTGAATGGATTACGATTCAAGCTCAGAAAAGCTCACGATACCGGTTCTTTCAACTAAGAGCACCTTTGCTCAGCCTCCATGTATGCTTCAGGCACATGGGCCCTTAGCCTCTGCCCTGCTTAGGCAAGTGTTAGAAAGTGCCTTTAACACTAATGCCTAAAGGAAATTCCACTCTGACACAAGCCTCAGCCCCAAAGTTTTTGGCTTCAGCTTTGTGGGTCTCCTGATGAAGTGTCTGAATGCACTCAGTTTTCTTATTCCCTGCGACAGGAAGCCCACTGCTTTCTTTCATGTTCTTGGTGCTGTCACGCCTGCTACACCACCTCTCCACAACTCTCTGGCCTACAGCCTCTGGATCCTGGAATAAGGAGGTTCAACATACAGGGATCTCAGTATCCAAAAGGGGGTTCCACTCCTGACTCTCCTATCTTGATGAAGACCAGAACCCCCAACTACTTGTGAAATGGTCAGTGTTAATAAACCCAATGGGGTGACAAAATAGACTAATAACTGTATTACCTTATCCTATAACCTATGTGCATGGTTCCACCCAGGTCCTTAAGAGGTATGACGAAGACCAGGACTAAGCAAGAATCAACTCCTTTGAGAAGGGTTTGAGACGAGCCATAAAGAGTAACCCACTACCCCACAGCAAGTAACGCCCACAATCTTTACAAGAGATGCTTTGAGTTCATTTACATCATGTTCTTTCTTTAAAATCATTTTATTGGAGGCTCATACAACTCTTATCACAATCCGTACAACCATTGTATGTCAAGCACATTTGTACATTTTTTTGTCCTCATCATTCTCAAAACATTTGCTTTCTACTTAGGCCCTTGGTATCAGCTCCTCATTTTCTTCCCTCCCTCCCCGAACCCTTGTTAATTTATAAATTATTATTATTATTTCATATCTTATGCTGTCTGATGCCTCCCTTTACTCACTTCCCTGTTGTCCATACCCCAGGGAGGAAGTTGTATGTAGATGCTTATAATCGGTTCCCCCTTTCTGCCCCACCTTCCCTCACAGTATCACCACTCTAAGCGCTGGTCCTAATGGGATCATCTGTCCTGGATTCCTTGTATCTGGTTCCTATTAGTACCAGTGTACATCATCTGGGCTAATCAGATTTGGAAGGTAGAACTAGGATCATGAGAGTCAGGGGGAGGAGGCATTGAAGAACTAGAGGAAAGTTGTATGTTTCATCATGGCTATACTACACCCTAACTGGCTCATCTCCTCCCACGACCCTTCTGTAAGATGTTCCGTTACCTACAGAGGGGTCTTGGGGTTCCAATCTGTACTCCCCTCACTTACAATGATTATATCATGTTCTTACAGAACAAAATGACAGGCTTCTGGAAAGTCATAGCAATACAGATACTCCTGAGATTACAAGTTAGTTCTAAATGTCTTTAACTTTAAGTCCAAATAGTGAGGCATGATTCATGTATAACTGTTTGTCACAGATAATGTACCTTTCTATGCATAAACCCTTCAAGACACCTGAAAGCATCTTTAATATAAACATACAATAATAATAATAGTAATAATAATGTTCTGATGCATGTCCCCAAGTAGTACCTGTTATTATTAAAAACCCTTAGATGTACTCTAAATTTTTTTTTTTTTGGCATCACTGCTCTCCGTTGGTGGGAGTAGGAGGTCCAGCCCCACTGCTGGAATTGAACCTCCGTCCCAGTGGGCCGCAGTCCCGCGCACAACCACTACGCCACCGGGGCTCAGCCGTACTCTGAATTTTTAATGCAATCTGCTCATAGTCAGGGGACAGGGTTATACATAAATCAGACATTTGTAACCTGGGGACTGCCTGGAATCAAGCTCCCCAAACTGTCACTAGGTCAGGAACCTGGGGGCTAATTTCAGAAAAACTTTTGTGTCAGCCCTAAGAGCTCATGTTTGCAGAGTTTTCACATTTGCAAAGACTTTTCACAGCCACATGGCTCTGCAATTTGGGCAGTAGCAGTAACTCCAGTCCTACCAGTGAGAAAACCAGGAATGTATAACAAGAATGACTTGCATAAGATCACTGGACTCCCTTGGCCAGCTAGACTTCACAGTCCGCAGAATCATGGCAGTTCACCATCACCGCGTTGAGGCCACCTTATAGCGACCCTAGAGGACAGGGTGGAGCTGCCTTTGTGAGTTTCTGAAACTGTAACTTTTCAGGAGTAGAAAACACCATCTTTCTGCTGCAGAGCCACTGGCGGTTTCAAACTGCAGGCTTTGAGGTTATCAGCCCAACCCGTCATCACTATGTCACCAGGGCGCCTAGAATAATGGCAGTCAGTATTACTACAGTCATTATTGTTACATGCCCAGTGCTGTTCTAAGTGCTCTGAGTCCTTCCATTTTCATCTTCAAAACATCCCCGTGAGATTTTAGAAACAAAAACTTGCCATCTGTTGAATGCAGACTCAAGACAACACTGTGTTTCAGAACTGAACTGTGCCCTGTTGAGTTTTCAATAGCTATGAGCTCCCAGGGGTAGCTTTTTAGGCCTTTCCTCAAAGATACCTCTGGATGGATTTGAACTGCCAACCTCGAGGTTAGCCGTCTAGCATGGAACCAGAGAATCATTCCCTGCTACCCACATTTTACAGATGTGACAACTGAGGTTCAGAGAGGTTGAGTAACTTGCCTGAAGTCATACCCTGAACCAGGACTAGAGTTTGGGTTAAATTTCAGGTCATTCAGATAAAAACAACCTCCTCAAAGAATAAGCTAGAGCTCTGGGATAAAGGGCAAGACATGCTCTCAAGTGCAGAAAAGAAGGCTGGTCCATTGATCAACTAGCTGGGAAGGCATGAACAGCCACCCAGCTGAGATGTCACCATCTATTACAAAAAACAATAGCCCCTCTGTGTCCACAATGTATTGCAGGAGCAATACAATAAAAAGCAAGAGGGAGATGAACGCAAAGATTTTTTTAATTGTCTGAAGATGCCTTTTACCACAAGCCAAGTGTCCTTTTAGGGTAAAGCTGTTTTATCTCTTCCTCTTTTGCATAAGTAGGAGACTGATTTGCACAATTCTGCTTACTTTTACCCACCCTGTGAGCTCGCCTTTCTCTGAACTCTTGCTGTACTCAGAGTCTTTACAGGACAAGCTACATGTAATTATACTTTGTTTTGTTGTTGTTAGACCCCATCACCTCAGTTCCAATGCATAGTTAATCTGTGTACAAGAGAACAAAACACTGGCTGTGTCCTCAGAAGCACGGTTATGTTTGCACGGCCTCCACTATGTCAGCCCATCTCATTGAGGGTCTTCCTCTTCTTCACTGATCCTCCCCACTTTTTCCCTGCATGATGGCTTCTTCCAGAGATTGGGCTCTCCTGATAACAAGTCCAAAGTCCGTGAGAAGAAATCTTGCCATCCTCACTGCTAAGGAGAACCTTGGCTGTACTTCCTCCAAGATAAACTTGTGTGTTCTTTTGGTATTCCCTAGTATTTTCAATATTCTTCACCAACATCATAAGCCAACTACATCAACTCTTCTTCCACCTCCCTTATTCATGGTCTAACTTTCATAGAATTTTGAGACAATAAAATTACCTTGCCTTGGGCCAAGTTCACCTTAGTGCTCAAAGTGACCGCTTTTCTCTTTAATACTTTCAGGAGGTCTTTTGCAGCAGATTTGTCTAATGCAACATATCATTTGATTTCCTGACTGCTTAAAAAAAGGGAAAAAAATCTGAGAATTTACCTTAAAGATTATCATTCATGCAATCAGCAAATGTTGACTGGACATCTACTACTGTGATCATTATTCAAGGTGGTAGATACTCAGTCAATATTTGTTGATTGAATGGTAATCTTAAAAATATGATCCCTGGGACTGAGTCCCGGTGGTGTAGTGGTTGTGCGCGGGACTGCAGCCCACTGGGACGGAGGTTCAATTCCAGCAGTGGGGCAGGGCCTCCTATTCCCATCACCGGAGAGCAGTGATGCCCAAAAACAAAAAAATAAAAATATGATCCCTGGCTGAGCCCTGGTGGTATAGTGGTTGAGTGCGGGACTGTGGCCCACTGGCTTGGCAGTTCAAATCCAGCAGCAGCTCTCCAGGAGCAAGGCTGGGCCTCCCACTCCCACCAGAGGGCAGTGATGCCTAAAAAAAAATATGATCTCAGGTGTTTCTTTTTCTTTCTTCTGCTCTTGTTTTGAACTGAGTTAAGGTTTAAGGACAGGTCACCAGTTTTACTTTCAACCATTCAAACACACTCTCGTTCATCTCGTGGCCATCTCCACAGGGTTACATCACTTTTCCACTCCCTCATTGTGTTAGTCTGGGCAGACTAGAGAAACAAATCCATAGAAATGCTTATGTGTATAAGAAAGAGTTTTATATAAATAGTAATTGTACATTAAGAAGAACATCCCAACCCAGTCCAAGGTCATAAGTCCGATATTAGTTCATATGTCTGATATCAATCTATAAATCCTCTTCAGACTTACAAAGCACATGCAATGATGCCAAATGCAGAATGACCACAAGTCAGTGAGTAGAAAGTCTTTGGATCAAGTGATGTTGTATGCATCTCAGCTCTGGCAGGAGTCTCCTCATGGCTTCTCTAGGTCCAGGTTTCTGGCTGAATCAGAGTAGGTTGATGTGGCTTCTCCTCAGGGATGTCTCGCAGGAAGTAAGCCTTGTCAGTCAAGTCTCTCAGGCAGCAAGAGAGTCTCCATCTACTCCAAGATGGAATTACCACATTTCCCAGATTTCTCAGGAGGCCAGGCCCACACAGAGGTCTCATTGACTAGCTCCAGATTGACAAGCTAGACTCCACCCCTACACTCTTAATCCTCAAATTGACTCCAGATTAGGTGACTGTCACACTCATGTTTCCTGTTCCTCTTTCTCTCCTGGCTCTTCTAAATTTTGTCCTGGAGTCAATGCTGCCCTTTTGAACTCAGATGGTTGATCCTCCCTATGGCAGTTCTCTGAGAGTCATATCGATTCTTTGACTGAACATTGAGTCCTGAGATGCATTCATTTCCAACCCTGAAGGGTGAGTAAGGACAAGAGTCTTGGGGGTTCTACCCATTTATCCAAGCAAGTGTAGTCTTTTATTCTAATTCTGACTTTCATTGCACATGTTTCTCCCACTCTGTTCAGGACTTTCTAATGTGACCTCTTGCAGAACAATGAGTAGCAATAGTTGGGCACCATCTACTTCTTCTGGTCTCGGTCATGGAAACTGGTGTTCTCCTGGTCCATTAATCTGTTGGACCGGTTGCTTCCCTGTTTCTTTGGTTTTCTTCCCTCTCCTTTCACCCAGGCCAGAGCTTGGCAAACTCTTGAGACAGAATTGCCAATCTTATCCCTTCTAACAGCTTTAAAATCAGTCAAGTCTTAAATATGTTGTACCAAACAAAGGAAATCACCGTGATCTGAAATAATAGACTTCAAGTGTTTTCACTGCTACTTCAGAGCTGCACATTCAAACTGCATGAGTTGCAGTTTGCTGACCTGTGCCCTAGGCAGCAAAAAAGCAATCACTGTTCCTAGTTGATCACATTTGCACTTATTAGATGCTGGCTGATATTCACCAAAGCAGGTGATACTCACCAATCCACTTTGGTAGCTCCTCAGACCAAATTCTTACAGTTATTTCTTAAAAAGTATTTGTGCTTGTTCCAGTTGGTTAACTAGGGGAAAAAAAGTATTTGTTTTTTTGTTTATTTGGTTTTTGCTTGTTTTTTGGGGGGGGCGGGGGGGGGAGAGACCACTGCCCTCTGGTGGGAGTGGGAGGCCCAGCCTTGCTCCTGGAGAGCTGCTGCTGGATGTGAACCACCAAGTCAGGGGGCCGCAGTCCCACACTCAACGACTACACCACTGGGGCTCAGCCCATTTTCTTTGTTTTGTTACAGTTTACTTGTAAATACTCATATGTAAAAATTTATGTTGGTAAATGTTTAGCAAGTAACTATGGAGTGGGTTGGGGAAGATTAAATTTATAGCATTTGTCGTGGTGTAAATGTTCTTGCTGTTTCAAGATACCAACATGATGTTCTGGCTTGCACAATTCCTGAAATGGTAACAATCAGGTCAATTGAGCTGGTGTAACTGACTCCCAACGCCATGATTTATCCCTCCCAAATTGGATCCCTGCTGGGATTTTTTATTTCTATGGAAACTTGCTTAGTGTGAGGTTGTATGTCAGTTTCGTCTACCTAATAGATAAGAATGTCGGTTTGTATGTAGGACAATGTTGGAGTTCTTTGATGATGGAAATGATCAACACACCTGGATGGTAACAAAATGTCAGAGATTCAAATTCATCCAGAGGCACTTTGAAGAAAGCTCTAACTTGTACTCTGACACTCAGGGAGTAGCCATGAGATGGGATTGAACCAAATGGCAACTGGTTGTATGATCATGAAAAACACAAGTCCTAGCAATGCAGAATCTCAGGGTCAAGTTGTAGTAAAGGTTTTATGTTGAAATTGATGGGACCAAAAACAAGAGATAAAAGTAACTCTAGACCCATAAGTCAACCAAGAAACTAAGTTACTGTCTCTCTCCTGTCTTCCTCCCCAATTCCTTCTTGCCTTCCTTTGTCTATCACCTCACCTCTTTAACTACTCTTGGCGGCATCACAATATTGCTAACTTGAGAAAGCACATTTCTGGACATTGATCTTGACAACTAAACTCATGTGATAACCTCCACTGTCAAAGTCAAAACTACAGTTGGATTGGCTTTCCTTCCAGCCTGTGAAATAGTAGTTATGTGTTAAGCTGTCAACCACAAGATCAGTCGTTCAAAACCACTAGCCTCTCTGTAGGAGAAAGCTGAGGCTTTCTATGTAAAGTGACCAGATTCTAAGCGGGACACCATTGACGGGGGTTGGGGGAGGTTCTTGATTAAAAATTGGGTCTATATGGAGCAGCAAAAATTTTCACAGACTGCAAAAATAGTATTGTAACATATTTACTTTAATTTTAAATGCCATGGGACATTGTTAAGTTGTTAAAAAGCGAGACATCTGGTCACCTTATTTCTATGCCCATAAAAAGTTACTGTCTCAGAAGCCCACAGTGTCAAATCTACGCTGTCACAGAGGCTCAGGATGAGTCTGAAACAACTAGATGGCAGGGAGTGAGCTCTGGTCTCCACTGCACTCAGCTGAAGAAAAAAAAAGACAGGCTGAGGGAAAGTGAAAGGGGAAAGCAAGGAGCAAGGCTGAAAAAAGGAGGGTTTACAATTTAAATGCACATCAGAAAATAAATTAAGGGGACGATGAATATGTAGTGGATTTTGGAGAAATAATCATGACTATGCATTGGGGAGGGGTGGTGTGTCATGATGCTTGACAGGAAATGGCCCATCAGACCTCTCTTTCAAATGCCTCCCAAGTTGGTCTGGTGAAGTCGTTATGGTAACTCTTGGTCCCTTGACCAAAGCTTTCTGAGGTGACATGGAGGTTGTGACTATCCTTTCTGCACATGTTCAGAGAGTCAGGTCTGCTGTGATGGTATAAAAGGAGACAGGTTATCAGGAAGGAAGCGGAAAAAAAACAAACACTCATGCCATCAAGTCCATGCCAACTCTTAGCAACCCTGAATAGAAAGCCTCCCTCTTTCTCGGGCTCAGGAAGGCAAGGACAGGTTACTTATGTGCAGTAAACCAAAGCATAAGGTATATCCTAACATCCTGTGACAACATCTCATATCCTAAGGGTAGGTTCGTTGGGCAAGCTGTGGGATTTACAACATTATACAGGCTTAATAGCTTGGGGAGTGGTCTCACCAGGAAAGAACTGCTTGGATGTTAGCTTTTCATTCTGAGTTTCTCAAATACCCAGGCAAGTAATGGGCGTAATCCTTATAGAGAGAGGGGAAGAGATAGACCATGTTTCTGTGCATCCCGGAGAACTCGGCAGCTGGAAATGTGTGTTCACAAAGATTCCTTCTGCCACATTCCCACTCCCACCCCCCCCTCAACGAAGCTGTCCCCTCCTCACCGCCTAAGCAAGCTCTTGTTAAGAGACTTTCTATCTGGTATGCAAGCTGAGAGACAAAGAAAGAGGAAGTTAAAGCCTATCCCTACCCAGAAACTAGCTTGTTCACAACTTGACCGATGGGTCTGCCGGGAACTTCAAGCAGCAGAAAGTAATTACGTTGACTCAACATCATTCCTGTTGCATTAAAAAAAAAAAAAAAAAAGCTTAGGTTTTTTTTGTTTTGTTTTTTAAGAAACTATAGGACATTAACTCCTTGTGGAGAAAGGTAATAAAAATTCTTTGCATTTCACATGTCAACGAGACGTTTTATTAAATCTGTTATGGGAAAATCCACTTTTTATTGCTGTATTGGCTTTCAAACTACTATGCCAACTCAACATGTTTGCTGACCCTGTCCTTTCTCCTATGAGTCTCTGAGTCTTTTATCAATGTGCCCATGGGAAATCTAGATGTAGGTGCTTCCTACCCAAGCTGCAAGCTGCCACTGGCTCAGTTCCCAACTCATGTATGGCAAAACAAAGCACTGCCTGGTCCCATGCCCTCGCCAAATTCATGTATGGATCCAACCATGGTGAACCAAAGGGTTTTCAAGGGCTGGTGTTATCCATGATTCACCAGGTCTTCATGTCTACTTCATCTTAGTCAGAAAGCAGTGAGGCATCTTAGCAACATGAATGCTTCCACTGATGAAGAGGTGGTGGCTACACAGGAGGTGCCTGTCTGGGAATCAAACCAGGGTCTCCACAGGAAAGATGGATCATCAGCTACTGCCTCAGCTTCCACCCCAAAGCCTTTCTGAAATCTTTCTCTGAACTGCTTGGACTTGAGCTTTGTACTGTATGATATATATTTCTTGTCTTTCCAAGTAGATTGTAAGATCCCTGCAAATAGATGTGAAATGGTTTATCTTCTCCCTAGACTCTCACAGTGCTTTACAGAGCAAAAGTGAGTAGAAATTCCCTTGTTTTCAGTATTTTGGCAGACCTCTGAAGAGCCCAGGAATCCTTTCTTGGGTGCAGGACCAGGCCTTGCTTAAGGACTATATGCACTTGAGTGTGCACACATGTGCGTGCTCACTGGCATTTTTCTAGTGGGAAATGCTCGTCTAATTCTCAGAAATGTTAAAAATCCAGAGAGAATGCTGTGCAGCCAAGAAGTCTCTGTGGAATTAGGAAGTGCTTTAGAAAGGGGAAGCGGGCCCCAGAAAGAGTACATTCATGCAGGGATTATTTATTTACTTTTATTGAGCTATAATTCAGATACCATAAATCCGCCCTGCTAAAGCATACAATCCAGTGGTTTGTAAATATATTCACAAAGTCACATGGCCGTCAGGGTTATTTATTGAGAGCCTTTGTTCAAAGTACCTCTCTTTCTTCCTTCTTTTCATTTGTTGGGGATGGATATTACTGTGGTGCAAATATATAAAACAAAACATATGCCATCACAACCATGTCTGCAGGGACAAGGAAAGAGGAAGTTAAAGTGATTGCGTTCTTTTTTTATTATTTTAATCATTTTATCGGAAGCTTTACAGATATCATAATAATCCGCAGTCCAATCCCATCAAGCAGTATTGTATAATTGTTACCACAATCTATTTCAAAGCATTTCCTATCTTCTTGAACTTCTTGATATCCACTCCCTTCCCACCCTATACCGCTCCCCAACCTTTATTGGGTTTTTCCCCCTATAACAGTTCTGGTTTTTTTGGTTTCGTTTTTTTTTTTTTTTTTTTTTTTTTGCCAAATCTTACACAATCCAATATATCCATTCACATACCATTCTGTTGTTCATTCCCATCAATGCTATCATCTTCCTATTCCCCTCTCCCCCTCCTTTCCCCCTTGTATCCCCAGGGAACTTTTACTCCTATTACTGTTTCGGAGCAATGAAGTTCTTGAAATTGTACAGTCATTCTTCATTCCCAAGGCGGTCCATTTCTACTGGCATGAACTCTAGACCCCAAAGCACCAGTTCTACTGGCCATATCACCCGCCCTTGGTAACCACGACCGTTTTTCAGTTGTTCTACAGTTGCCGACTTCATAGAAGTGAGAAAGTACAAGATCTGAGTTTGGGCAGCTGATGCATTTCACTCCGTGCCATATCTCCAAGGGAATCCCCTCTTACGGCAAGGCATCCTTTCTCCATTTGGCTGAGTCCAGTCTTTTTTTCCATGCAATAGATCCAGGCCTGTCCGGAGGAATCTTCCCTCCCACCTTGTTGTTCTTGATGTTAGGTGGCATTGAGTTGCTTTCAATGCATCATGGTCTCACGTGACATAGCACTGCCACCCATACAGCTTTCTCAACTGTGATCCCTCGGGGAGCAGAGCATGGGATCTTTCTGCCACAGTCACTGGGTGAGCATGAATTGCCAGCCTTTCTGTTCGCAGCTGAGCACTTAACTGCCATACCAACAGAGCTCCCTCCCTTCCAGTAGGGTAGACAATCAACAGGTGATCAAATAACTACACCCTCCTTCATCTGATGACTCCCCCACTTGCCCCCCAGGAAACATAAGAACACCTTGTGATAGGGGATGGGGCTACATCATATCTTTATACAGGGCAGATAAAGCCTGGCATGGGAAAATGAGACCGAGCCAGGGCACAAAAGAGCATTGCTGGCAGAAGATACAAATGCAAATCCCCTGGGCAGGAATGACTAAACAGAACGGAGGATAGAAGAATAGAGAGGTGACGGCTGGGGCTGAGACCGAGGCCTGCACGCTGGCCTAGAGAAGAGTGACACGGGTGAGAATGGAAGGAGAGGCAGGGCTAGCTCCACTATGGTCAGGGGCAGCAGGGTAATGGGTTTGGCTTTGGTTGTACCTGTAATGAAAAGGCATTGAATGATTTCAAACAGAAGACTATCAGGATGCAATTTTTGTATGGAAAGGTGATGCAGACTTTTGAGTGGAGGAGACGGCACTGTCAGCGACCAAGAGAGGAAGGTCTGTACCCAGTGGCGAGGCCGTAGTAGAAGTTCAGGAGGGAGATGACAACGGCTAGAACATGGAGACGAAGCTCCATAGACCAATTGGAGATGTGTTCAGAAAACAGAATGGATGAGGCTTGTTTATGAAGGTGGGGTGGTGGCAAGAAGAAAAGAAGGAAGTTGCTGGGGGGGGGGGTTGAGTCGGGAGTCCTTGGAACACAGGCTAAGTTTGACAGTCAAATCCATTGCAAAGTGATGGAAACATGCATTGGAATCCACCGCCACTTCTTTCAAAGCAAATCAAACTGAATCTTGCTTTGTGGACTTGTGAGTTTTTGCAACACCTGCAACGAGATAAGGAATATGTTAGACTGAGTTTTCTAAAGAAACCCAAACCAAATTCTCCACTGCTCTCTACTGTAGAGTCAATGCCGACTTACAGCAACACTAACGGACAGGCTAGAACTGTGTCGAGAGTAACCAAGACTGTCAGAGTCTACAGGCGAAGAATGCCCTATCTCCCACGGAGCTGCTTGTGGTCTCTTACTGCCGACCTTTTGGATTTTACAGACCGATGCAGAACAACTACGCCACTAGGGCTTCCCAAAACAAAGCCAGGGAAAAAAGAAAGAAAGAAAACAGTCAGGACACTCATATATGTATAGGTAAGAAATGCATGTCCAGAAAGAAATATGTACCAGGAAAGCTGCCGAGTGGGGAAGCCCAGTCCAACTCCAGTCATGGGTCAGGCACTAGCCGGAGACCCCTCCCAACTCCTACAGCAGCCAACCAATGAACCAAATGCCAGGAAACCAGACGCTGGAGCCAAGGCAGCAAGAAGAAAGACAGGAGGGGGTTCTTTATAACGTCTCCTTATAGAAGTCAAAGAGGTCATAGCCCCAAGGAGATGTCCTCTGGCTGTGACCTGAATGAGGTGGCCAAGTTGACACAAAACCTTGCTACCACAAGGAGACACATTAAAGTGTTGGGATCACACAGTTCTCATCTAAGAGGAGAGGTCGCACCTTACAATGGGTGCCTAGGACTCGCTCATATTTTAGGACTCGCTCATCTTTGTTCTCATTAGTTGCCAACAAGGTAACTCCAGTTCGTGGTGACCTTACACACAACAGAATGAAACTTTGACCAGTCCTATGTCATCCTCGCAATTGTCAGCATTCCCAAGTCCTATCATTCCTAGTATAGGGGCAAATTCATCTCACGGAGGTCCTCTCTTCTCCTTGCTGGCACTTTACTTCACTAAATAGGAAATCCTCGTCAAGTAATTGATCCCCACTTGGTGGCACGGTGGCTACAAGTTGGCCTGCTAACTGCAAGGTCGGCAGTTTGAAACCACCAGCGAGAAACATGGGTCTTTCTACTCCTGCAAACTGTCTCAGAAACTCACAGGGTGTGTCAGTCTGGGTGGACTAGAGAAACAAATTCATAGACACTCATGTAGCTTTACATACAAGAGCAATTGTGTGCTGAAAAAACATCCCAGTCAAGTCCATATGTCCGATATCAATCTTTAAGTTCCTCTTCAAACTCACGAAACACATGGAATGACGGCAAATTCAGGAGGTCACAGGCCAGTGGGTGGAAAGTCTTCTGGATCCAGTGGTAGTGTAAGCATTTCAGCCCTGGCAGGGGTCTCCACGTGGCTTCTGGGGCCCTGAAACTCTGACTGCCATCAGTCTGTCTCCAGGTGGTTTGTCAACAAGAATGTCAAGCAGGGCCTGAGCGTGTGTCTCACCTCCAGCAATCTATTTATCTCCTTAGCACCTCCATATGAGGTCATCAAGCTGAGATTTGATTGACAGGATAAACTAAGCCTCTTCACTCGCAATCCTCTCAAATCGACAACAGATTGTACAACTACCACACAGAGGCAGTTCTGCCCTGTCCCATGGGGTCCCTGTGAATCAGCATTGGCTCGATGGCCATGAGTTTGGTACTTTGGGAAGTTCGGGTGCCATGTCCAAAGCAAGAGAGTCAGATGAAGGTCTGCAGTGTGATCCAATAGGTTTCTATGGGCTAATTTTCACCAGTAGATGCTCAAGACTTTCCTCTTAGTCTGACTTACTGTGTTTCACCGAAGTCTGTCTACCATGGATGACTCTCCTGGTACTTGAAGTACTAGTGGCATCACTTCCAGCATAAGAGCCCTGATAGTATAGCGGGTTACTAGTTGGGATGTTATCTTGAAGGTCAATAATGAGACCCCACCAGCAGCTCTATTGTGGGGGGGGGGGGGTAATGAGGTTTTCTACTCCCATAAAAATTTAGCATCTCTACAGGAGTGGGTGAGGGGGTAAAAGGGAGACCATGTCAAGGAGTCCAGGAATAAAAGGAAAGTCTGCAAACTGATCAGAGTTGTAATTGTACAATTCTGTTTGACATGATTGAACTCTGGGATGATATGACATATGTATTAACTCCCAAGTCATAATACAAGAAGAAAATCTATCCTGATGACCCCTTTTAAATTGGAAAATAAAAAGTCCCCAAAAACCTCTGCGCTGACCTCTCTGCCTTGACTTTCACTGGCCCATCCTATGCTCTCAGAAGTCATTGGTTTCCTTGTAACCTTTTCTTCCTTCCCTTCCTTCTCTCTTTTTAAGGCATCTGACTAACCCCAAGATAAGTGCATTTCCAGAGAGAACTAGTCTGTAGCCACTCATTGACCACAAAGACATATTTAAACATTTTATTTTAAATAAACTTTTTTAAAAAGTAAAAGTAGAGTCTCAGGGATCTCTATCCTATAGGGTCACTATGAGTCCGGATCAACTTGATGGCAGTGAGTGGGAGTGGGGAAATGAGCTCCAGGAATCTTGGCGACACACAAGTCGCCACAGCACAACCCATGGACAGACTGTTAATGGAGTCTCTAGGCAGTGAACAGTCAAAAAAGAGGAAAACTGAAGGTACACAGGCCATTGAAGGTACTTGTTGATCAAGGGGGTATAGGGTGGTGGGCTGGACGAGCGCAGTGGCTGAGGGCAATTTAAGGCAGAATGAAGCAATCCAAACCATCAGATATTACCAGACCTTGCCCCTCCCAGCCAGAGTGTTGATTAGTGATTTTGCAAAAGCCTAACATGTAAAGACCATCCTTTTTTGTGGCCTGGCAAAGCTGTTTTAAAAGGGAGTCAACCTTATAGATTATTCTGAGAGGCTTGAAGATTTTTTCAGGAGGACAAATGAAAGCTTATACTGACTGGTGCTGAACTCACCCTGAAAATATCCCTTCCTTTTCCATTCAATTGTGTGCTCTTGTGGCCTTGAAGAGCAACAGCGGTGTTGTTCGGAGGTTTTCCGCAGCCCCTGCTTGGACGTGTGGTTGTTGCAAATATTTTCATTCTGGTATTTTTATGGCCTCAGCTATTTTTGCCAGCCTCCCAGGGCTAGCAGGACCCAGGACGCCAAAAGTCCAGCACTGTCTCTAGGAATCTGAATGCCTAAGGCCTTGGAAGGCTGTGAGAGGGGGCCACCCTAGGCTGGACGGTCTGGGTCCATCCTTGATGCCAAGTGTGGGGTGGGTCTCCTGATCTGCAGGTAGAGCAGACGGCCCCGCTAGCAGTGCCGTTTGTATTCAGTCATAAAGCCAAGCCAGGATGGAAATTTTACCCATTTGGGAAAACCAACAAAAATGCAAGTCCAAGTATTTGGTATTCTCATCCAATTCCTTCCACTATGACACAAAGCTTCTAAATCCACCCCTTCCTTCGAGCACCCCTTCCCACCCCCGATTCGGCTGGCACGTGCTGTGGCTGTCCTCAGGTGAGACGTGGCTGTGGACTGTCCTCTCCACATAGGACTGTCTCGCCTCACCCAGGCCTGTTCTTTCAGGCAACCCTTCCCTGTGAGCTGGTGTCTGCCCTGGGTCTCCCGCCAGACAGGCTCAGTGAGCCCCCAATGAGGCAGAGAACAAACAACAAACATGGCGCGGGGCTGGGGGCGGGGGGGGGGGGGGTAAGGAAAGAGAAAACAAAACCGACCGGGGGTATTTCCAGACTTTTAAAAAACGAAAGAAAAAGAAAAAAAGCACACAGTTCCCCTGAGTCGACTCTAACACCCAGCGACCCCGCTTGGATCAGTCCCCCTGTGCCCCATCAGGTTTTCAGTGGCTGGGGTATTTTTAAGCAGGTTGACAGGTCTTTTGTTCAAGGCTCGTCTGAATGGACTTGAACACCTCCAATTAACAACCAAGCATGCAGACTCTTTGCCCGGCCCCTCCCCCAGGAACGCCTCCTCCTTCTGAAAGAGACACATTTTGGGGGGCCCTGGTGTTGCAGCTGTTGCAGCACCCAGCGGGTCACTGAAAGCTCAGGGATTCGAAAACACCTCCCCCCCACCATCACCACCACTCTGCACACCATGAGGAGGCAGTCTGCTTCCACGAGCACTGCCTCGGAAAACCATTGGGGGTGGTCCTGCCCTGTCCCCGAGTGTCCCTCGGGTTCCAAGTCCACCGCGTGGCTGTGGATTTGGGGATGGGGCTGCTTCCTGCAGGGCCGACAGTTCGAAACCACCAGTCAGCCCAAAGGAGAAAAACGCGGTTTTCTACACTCATATGAGTTATGGTCTCAGAAACTGGCATGGGCAGTTGGATCCTCCCGTCCTATTGGGTCGCTTTGAGTTTGGTTTGGGGTGGGGAAGACCATCTTGACAGAAGTCAAGCCACTGAGCTTCAGAATCTTCCTTGTTCTGTGGGACTGGAAGCAACAAGTTCAGGGTCCGGCCCACGCCTCAGTTTTGTTTTTGTTCCGATGATGAGTGGGAGTGGGAGACCGGGTGCACTGGCCGTCCTGGCCCCCAGTGCCCATCCAGGAGGGGCCTGCAGCCACGTGCAAACACAAGGTCCCTGTGGTTCGGAGGAAACCACTGCAGGCAGAATCCCCACGGCATACCCTAGAGAGCACTGGACAGATGACACTCCTGACTAAAGTGACAGTCTTTTCCAGAGCCCTGGGGGCCTGGGGGAAATCCTCCTAATGGCCAGAGCTTGCCGGCCCTGCTCACACCCCAGCCCCTTGCCCCAAAGGGGACAGAATCCCAACATCACCCACGGCCAAGGTTCCTGCCAGGACTCCGCTTCCAGCTCAGAGAGAGCTGTGAGCCCGGGCTTGGCCGGTCGGCTGGTTTGTGCCTGGCCTCTGGCCCAGCTGTCACTGTCTTCGTCATTGTCACTGTTGCTCTGCCAGGAATGCGAGGAGCTTCCATAGAAGGCGTCTTTCCTGAGTCTCCTGCCTCTATCCCAAGCTCCCAGCAGGCCCAGCCCCAGCCCCACCTCTGCCCCCATGGGGCAGGCGGGCAATAACCGCTTGTTGCTGTCTCTTCACTGCAGGACAATCCGCCATGGCCACATGCTCAGAGCCTGAAAGGGGGTGCAGGGGTGGGGGCGGGGGCCTGGAGTGGGCTGGAGCCAAAGTCCTAATGAGAAACAGGCCTCAGGCCTGATGAGAAATTAATTACCCGCTTTTCTTTACCACCCCTCTCTTCCCCCAAGCGGGGCTGGCCACCGGGGAGCTGCAGAAGCAGACCAGAGGCTCAGCCAAGGCCCCTCCCAGTGTTGCCCAGCCCCCTGCCCCCAGACAGAACCCAAATGGATATGTTTAGAGTCCACCTTGTCCCCGAAAAAGGATTGAAAGCTATTTTCAAAGATGGGAAGGATACTGTTAGATGATGTCACTTTAAAAGAAAAATGAATCGAAGGGGAAATAAGGAAAGGATTATCTAATCCTGGGGGCCCTCGGATTATTAACACATTTGGCTGCTAACTGAAATCTTGGATGTTCTAGTCCACCCAACAGGCTTCAGAAGAAAACCTTGCTGACACACCACCACCACCACCACCACCACCTTACCTCACTCCCCCACCACTCCCACCTCCCCCGTCCATCAAAATCAGCCCTGAAAGGCCTGTGGAGCCCAGTCCTTTGTTAACACTGATGGGAGTGCCATGAGCTGGAATTGGCTCACAGCAAATGGTCCTGGTGTCTGATGTTGGAATTCCAGGCTTCGGGGCCAGGCTGAGAGGGCCCACCAGAGGAAGAGCACCTTCCAGATAGCTTATCTCACCAGCTGGAAGTCCTGGGCACCTGGAGGGCACTGTTGGTGCTTACTAGGGCACCGGAGTGGTGTTTGTGTAAAGTGAACAGATTTTAACTTTGGTAAAGCGGGACGCAATTGACCAGGGTGGTGGGGGTGAGGTGGGGGTGGAGGTGGAGGGGGTATATTCCCTTCCCATTCTCCCGCTGTTCCCTAGCTTGTCGTGCATTCTTTCCAAAAATCGGGGCTTTTTTAAAACGTCGAGGGATGCAGGAAAAATTATTTAAAAGCAGAACTGTCCCGCCAAAAGCAGGACGTCTGGTCACTTTATCATTTGCGGCAAAAATCAGACAGAGCCCACTGAAAGCATGGGACAAGGTAAAGACAGGCGGTAGGCTTAGGGGCTAAGTTGACAGTATCTGCTGTTGCTAGGGAGTCAGAGGGCTTAGCTCTCAAGTGCTGGAATACACAGACCAGAATTCAAGGCTGCTTCATCCTTGCACTTACTGTCCCTGGTCTTCTTTCTCTCAGCTTCCTCTGCCTTGTAGGCTTGTAAGAAGGAGCAGGAATCCTCAGGGGTGAGGAGTGCACACATGCTCGGCGCTGGGTACAACAGTTATGAACTGATGCGTACAACCCTCTGAGGGCGGAGATGGGGGGTACTGTTAGCCACAGGCTGCCAATGAGAGAGATGACAAGCAGTTGGGTCAAGGAACTTTGTGATGATACTGGTCTTGGCTCTACTCACAAAAGCCTTTCACTGAGCCTCCACACAGAGAAATCAGAAAGAAGGACGCAAATGGAAACATTCATTACCTGAGCCCTCAAGAATCTTCTTTAAGCCAATTGCTGCCTAATTAATCCCCACTCCTGGGGACCTCGTGTGTTAATCTGGGTAGACTAACAAATTAATTGACACTCATAGATGTATAAGAAATCATTTTACATCAAGAAGTAATTATGCATCAATAAAATACCCCAGCCCAGATCACGAGATGTTGATGGGATCAAGTATTAGGCATCAAAGAACAAAAAAAAAAAAATCCTATCATTGTGAATGGGGGGGAGTACGCAGCGAAGACTCAAAGCCTGTCTTTGGACAACTGGACATCCCTGTACAGAAGTGTCATAGGGGGGAGATGAGCCAATATCGGGGTGCAGTATAGCACTGATAAAACATGCAATTTTGTTCTAGTTATTTAATGCCTCTCCCCACCACCACCACCCCCACTATTATCCCAATTCTACCTTACAAATCTGGCTAGACCAGAGGATGTACATTGGTACAGATAAGAGCTCACAACACAGGGAATCCAGGAGAGATTAAAAAAAAAAACCCTTAGGACCAATAATGAGAGTAGTAATACCAGGAGAGGAAGGGAAAGGTGGGATAGAAAGGGGGAACAGATCACAATGATTACTATATAATCCCCTTCCCAGGGGGATGAACAACAGAAAAGTGGGTGAAGGGTGACAGAGGATGAAGTAAGACATGAAAAAATAATAATAATTTATAAATTATCAAGAGTTCATGAGGGAGTGGGAGGGAAGGAGGGAGGCAGGAAAATAAGGGGGTAATACCAAGGGCTCAAGTAGAAAGGAAATGTTTTAAGAATGACGATGGCAACAAATGTACAAATGCGCTTGATACATTGAAAGGATGAGTGGATTGTGATAAAAGTTGCATAAGCCTCCAATAAAGTGATTAAAAATAAAAACACCCCAGCCCAATTCAGATCGAGTCCATAAGTTCAATAATAGCCTATGAATTCCTCTTTAGACTCACGCAGCATATGCAATGATGCAGAATGCAGGAAGATGGCAGGTCAGTAGCTGGAAAGTCCTCTGGACCCAATGGCAGTGAATGCATCTCCAGGGCTCTGACCCCCGTTCGTGTGGCTCCATGTGACTTGTCAACAGGAATGTGTAGCAGAGAGAGAAAGAGAAAGGGTGTGTGGCCCACCTCTTCTAATGGCAGAATCAATAGAAAGGGAGTTACCAAAATGAGAGGGCCATGCCCACAAGGAGGGATTATCAAACCGTGACCTGATTGACAGGCTAGATACCACCCTTTCACTGTTAATACCCTAAGTTGACAGGAGATTATATAAATACTGTGTATTATAGAACAGAACTGTTGGGGGACAGGTCCTGGCTGTCATTTTTACTAAAGAGGATCATCAGGCCTTTCTTCTGTGGTGCAGCTGTTGTTGTTAGGTGTCGTCAAGTTGGTTCTGACTCACAGCAAGCCTACAAACAACAGATCAAAACACCACCCAGTCCTATGCCATCCTCAGAGTCGTTCTTATGTTTGGGTCCATTGTTGCAACCATGTGTCCACCCATCTTGTTTAGGGTCTTACTCTTGTTTATTGCCTCTCTACTCTACCAAGCATGATGTCCTTCTCCAGGAACTGGCCTCTCCAGATAATATGCTCAAAGTACATGAGACAAAGTCTTGCCAGCCCTGCCCCTAAAGAACATCCTGGTTGTACTTCTTCTAAGATGGATTTATTTGTTCTGTAGGCAGTCAATGGTATTTTCAGTATTCTTAACCAGCAACACAGTTCAAATGTATCTATTCTTCTATGGCCTTTCTTAAGCAATGCCCAACTTCCACATAGATATGATGCAATGGAGAATACCTTGGCTTGGGACAGGTACACATTAGTCCTCAAAGTCACATCCTTACTCTACAATACTCAAAAGTGTTCTTGTGAAGCAGATGTACCCAATGCAATGTGTCCTTTGATATCTTGACTGCTGCTCCCATGAATATTGATTGTGGCTCCAAGCAAGTAAAAATCCTTGCCAATTTCTATCTTTTCTCCATCTATCATGATGCTGTGAAGATTTTAGTCTTCTTTATGTTGAGTTGTAATCCATTCAGATTATAAATGGGTGAGTCCAATCCTCAGAACTTTAGTTGTCAGACCTTCTGCTCTACCCTGAAGGACCTCCCCAAAAAGCCCATTGCCACTGAGTTAATACCAACTCAACTTCCCTACATAGGGTTTCCAAGACCATAAAGCTAAACAGGAACAGGCAGCCTCATCTTTGTCCCACAGAGCGATTGATGAGTTTGAACTGTCAACCTTTTGATTAACAGTCTAATAATGCCTAACCCATAGGATCAGCCTCCATTATGTCTTAAAACTGCTGGGCACCTCTGAGACATTGCAGATTTGGTTCCACCACACTAAAACAGATCTTGCAATAAAGTGAGTCCCCCAAAGGCTTTGGTTCCCACTGCACATGAAAGTGATGTTTCAACTGACTGTGGGATATCCAAAGGCGTTCTAGGTGGTGGGTGACTGAATGTCACCAGTTTGAGCCCATGAGGTGGTCCCCAGGAGAGAGATGAGGCTTTCTGCTCCCATAAAGAGGTACAGCCTCAGAAACTCGAAATGGCAGTTCTGTCCTGATCTCTAAGGTTGACTAACTCCGATGGCAATGAGAAAAGGTAATAAGTGGTGTATGCAAGGCACCCTGGTGGTGCTTTCTGATAAGTACAGGATAGCTAACCACAAGGTCAGCAGTTCAAACCCACCAGTGGCTCACTCCATGGGAGAAAAGGTGAGACTGTCTGTTTCCATAAAAATCCACAGCTTTGTGAGGGAATCCTAGGATCACTCTCAGTTGGAATAGACTTGATGACTGTGGGTCTAGTTGTGATTTGTCAGTCTATTCTGAGTGCCATAGCATTATGGAAAGGTTTGAAATATTCAGAAAACATTAAAATGTGATACAGAAACACAAAGTGAGCAGGTGCAATTGGGAACATGACCCTGCACAGGTTGGGCACAAAGTTCTCATTTGTACAAGTAAAGATTTAAAAATAGGCAACACAGGGTAAGGCCCTCTTTCCAGATGGCCTGCTTGCTGCTCAGGGACGAGCCAGAAGCTCCCTTCCCCCTGCCTGCCGACCAGTGTGCTTATTTCACTCAGTAGTTAGATCATTGTCAATGAGGACATTCATCTGCGGTCCAAACACACATCTTGGTCCTTCATCCTATAGCATCCACTGATTGCATCACTTATTTAGAACTCGCCATATGTTGACCTTGCGCCTCTGTTCATTTTTGTTGGTATATGCATTTCTAACAAGGACAAATATGAATAATGTCATTTGCTATTCACCAGCTTACACCTTCTTTTTGCAATCTTCTAAGTTAGGAGCCTGGGGGGTGTAGTTCTAGTTCAATCCATTGATTTCTAAACAATCCTTTATCAAAGAGAATCCTGTGAATGGGCCGAGAAAACCAGAGAGTCAGACTGAGGAAGCTGATCTCTAAGACAAAGACTACAGGATGGGGAAAGGGAGGGGGAGGGACAGCTAGGTTTTATGGCTAGATCTCTGGAAGAGGGGTGGGGTTTGAGAGTTGAAAAGTGAGAGTGGGGAAGATAATATTTTAAAGAAAAGAACCCTGGTAAGGAAGCCTGGTGCTGTATTGGGTACATGTTGGGCTGCAATCCAAAAGAGTACCTGGCAGCTAGGAGTTTCCCTGTAGAAGGCCAAGCCAATGGGAAAAAACATAAATGAATGGAGGATTGATTATAAGGTTGCTAATGGATGGGGCACGCTGAAAGTGGCAGGGCCGTTGTTGTCATTGTTTATTTTTGCTGGGTGCTATCTAGTCAGCTCTGAACCATTGTGACCCTCCCTACAACAGAAGGAAACACTGCCTGGTCCTGCATCATCCTCACAAGCATTCTTAACATTGGAGCACTTTTGCAGCCACTGTATCAATCCACTTTTGTTGAGGGTCTTCCTCTTTTTGGCCAAGCACGATGTCCTTTTCCTGGGACCGGTCCCTCCTGATACCATGTTCAAAGTACGTGAGACCACATCTTGCCATCCTTGCTTCCAAGGAGCATTCTAAAAGGTAGAGAGAGGCATTTTTCGGAAGTTCTACCTTCGACAAGATGAATTGACATCGTGGTTGTAACAACGGGCTCAGGCTCTATAAGCATAACTCCATGTGGCTTGTCCACAGGAAGTGGAAGTAGAGAGTCTGACCTCTAGTGAGCTATTTATCTCCACACTTCCAAATGAGGTCATCAAGCTTAGACCTGGTTGACAGGCTAGCCTCCCCCCTTTCACAAGCCGACAGATTCTGCAACTACCACAAATTGTGAGACTGGTGGAGCACCAAGCAGTGTTTCATTCTGTTGTCCATAGGGTGGGTCACTGTGGGTCGGAACTGACTCAATGGTAGCTAACAGTCCTGCATAACGAAGAGAATCCTTTGTTGGTTCCTCAAGAGACAAGGGAAGAATTGTAATGCTTTTGACTGTGGTGGTGGATATGCTCCTTTGAGGGTGACTGTGAGAGAGGGACCACAGAACTTGTTGACAATGCTATATATGGGTGACACATTGACAGGCAGTCATACAACGGACATTATGAGAGGTTGAGCTTGGACACATTCCCTGACCATGAGGAGGTCACAGACAAGGTAAGATGTACACCCTGCTACGCCAAAGACCACATTGGAGATGTAAGTATGGGGTGGATGCTGGGAGAAGTGACTTGCAAGTTATGTTGGGAAGAGGTCTGGGGGGGAATCTTCACAAAGTCAATTATGTCTGAGAGCAGTTTTGAAAGTAACTCATTGGAGGTTGCTACAGAACAAAAGTGGGTAGTGCCACTTTCTTAAAAAGTAATCATTTTATTGGGAGCTCTGACAGATATTACAATATTCCATAGTTCAATCGCATGGGAATGCCATTTTGATGTGGAGGCACAGAGGTAGAAAGTCTTGGTATGGCAAGACTGGGATCGAGAAGAGTAAAGGATACAGAGAATCCAGAGTGCAGACAGGGAAAGAGCCAGCGCTGAAGGATAGTTGGGCTGGGTGAGAAAGGGACTTGTGCTCTCAGTTGAAAAAGTGGGTAGAACGTGCAGAATTCCAAGCCAGAGGTGCACTGCAAGGTGGGGATCAGGATCTACCACCTGCTGACTCTGTTACCTGAGCCATGATCCTCGATTTCTCTGTGCCTCTGTTTTCTTTTTTTTTTTCTTTATTTTTTTCAATCATTTTATTGGGGGCTTATTCATCGTTTTTCACAATAAATAAATAAGCATACTCGTCAAGCACCCTCACATGTCCATTTCTACTATTGTTCTTCAATCATCCACCTTTTCCCTTAAGCGCCTAGTATCGGCTTTTCCATTCCTTCCCCTCTTCCCCTGGTCTCTCCTCCCCTCCAACCCTCAATACTTTATACATTGCTATTGTTTTGTCATATCATACACTGCCCGACCTCTCCCCCAACCCACTCCTTTGATGGCCATCCTTCAAATAGGAGCTTGTGTATATATCCTTGCTGTTGGTTCCGTCTCTCTAGCCCCCCTTCTCTCCACACTTCCAGTATTTCCAATCTAACCATTGGCCTGAAGGGGCCCACCCGTCCTGGTTTCCCCATATCTCCAGCTCCCCTCTATGCCAGTGTGACTTCTCCAGTCCATCTGGATTTGCAAGGTAGAGTTGGGACCATGATGGTTGGGGGATGGGGAAGAAGGCTTCAGGAACTAGAGGAAACTTGCATGCATCATCACTGCCTGGCTGCCCCCCGACTGGTCTGTCTCCTCCTCGTGACTCCCCTGTAAAGGGGTGACCAATTACCCACCAGTGGGCCTTAAGTCCCCACCCTGCTCTCCTCCTCCTATGTAATGATGTGATTCTTGTTCTTTGGTGCTCAATATCTGCTCCCTTCAGCCCTTCTTGATCATGCATGCTGGTGTGCTTCCTGCATGTGGACTTTGCTGTTTCTGCGCTGAATGGTGACTCGATTATCTTCAAGTCATTGAGTCTCCAGGCATTCAAGCATTTGGTAGCTGGGTACCATCGTTTCTTCTACTTTGTTTGCCTTTGTATCCATTTGTCATCAGCGATATCGGGAGTCAATTGGTCCATTGATTTTGATTTTTGTTCTTTGATGCTGATACCAATCAGCATCTCATGATCGTACAGGCAAGTGATCTTCTTTTATGGTGGGTTTTGTTGCTTCTGAGCTAGATGGCTGCTTGTTTATGCTCAAGCCTTTAAGACCCCGGATGCTCTATCTTTTGATAGCTGGGCCCATCTGCTTTCTTCACCACCCTTGTTCATGTCCTCAATTGGCACACTGGGGATGTGTGCACACAGTGATATATGTTTGTTTTGTTTTGTTTTTTTCTGCCCCATTTGATGTCTATTGCCTAGACCTTTTACCACTTTCACCACCATCTGACCACGCTGGCTGTTGTGCTTCTTCTGTGTGGCTGTGGTCTCTTCTCAGGTAAATAGTCTAATGTTTATCTTCAGGCTTTCAAGACACTTGATATATCCTTTGATGGCTGGGCACCTTCAACTTTCTTAACCACATTTGT
>PVJH01008195.1:37840-87236 GCA_004026705.1 Nesogale talazaci | reverse complement strand
CAATTCCCAATTCACAGAGAACCTGTAGAACAGGGGAGAAGAGCCCCTGATCTTTAAGGGGGTGGGATGCCTCACCTTTCCCCTCAGTGTTGACTAGTAATTTTGAACTGCTGACCTAGCATTTGTCAGCTCAACATGTACCCACTGCACCACCAGGACTCCTTATAGTTTAACAATATTTTACATGTTATATATATATATGTCATAGAGTTAGAATAGCATAAACATATATGTTCTGTTCTATAACACAACATATCGCATTCCTAAAAAGCACCACTTTAGGTGCAGCCTTGAGATTCTGGGGCAAAGGAAGCGGTGGTGCAGCACCTTAAAAAGGAGTCAGTGACACATCAAGCGATGCATCTAATTAAAAGCACACAATCACACCATTTGTCAATTGGTTTAAAAATACATAAAAATTGCAATAAATGCAGCATTCCACTTTGAAAAAAGCCTGGGGTGTTATAGTGGAGATGAGCATGGAAAGTATGATAACTTCTGAGTTATTGTGAAGAATGTGGATTACTGAAAACGACAGTTTCAACCCCAGGTATGAATGGTTGTGACTTATAACATGGTGAAGGAGTTAAGAAATATTTACTGTATGTACATATGTACACTTTGTGCCTTCTTACATATCTTAATTCAGCAAGGTGCAATTTTATGAGTTCACCTGGTATTTCTGGCAAATTAAAATATGCATAAGCTAATGCAGTTTTTTCTGTTCAAATTAAATGTATAAATAGCTAGCACACTCATCTGCAACCTGAAAGGCTAGAAGTTTGATTCTATTCAAAGGCACCTTTGGAGAAAAGAACGGGAACTCTGCTCCCAAAGAAGCCAGTGAATTGGAAAACCTAGGGAACATATTTCTATTCTGATCTATGTGGGATCCACATGATTTGGGATTGACTACATGACAATCGGTACTGCTTTGGGGTGTGTGTCTATTACATTGGATGAACAGAAGTTTCTAAATGAGGAGGCTAGCAAAACTGACTATATATATATTATACAATTATCAGTTCAAGTCCTATTTTTTCTTCATGTCATAATTCAAGAAATATCTTTTCTAAAGCTGTCTTAAAGTTCTAGACTAATGTTGAGATTTTGGCAATTGTCTTTTGCTCGTGTTTTGGCTCTTTGTACATCTCATTTACTCTATTGGACCACAAGCTCTTCGAGGAAAAAAAACCCGCTCATAGGTGGCTGCAAGATGAGGTACAAGATGAGGGAAGGTACTCATAAAAAAGCATGATACATATTGAACACGTGTTCTTTATGTGAGATTGAGGTATAAGTGGCAGATTTTTAAAAAGACAAATAAGTTTAAGAAAGGAGATAAAATACAGTGTGATCTGTTCCTTTAAGATATGTATATTGAGAGAACATATTGAATTTAGATGTTTTAGAGAACTGACATGGAAATAGTCTCAGTATGTATGCTCAGGATCAATCATAATGAGGCAGTCTTTAATATTCTTATTTTTTTGTTCAGTTAGGTTGTCATGAACCAAGGGGCTCTGTGTATGAAGAAAATAACTTAAAAAAAACCCTTAGGAAGTGTTCATCCCTTCGGTCAAACATTTTTTAAAACTGGTTTTATTCAGTGTTTAGTGTCAAGGCTTTTCAAAACTGGTATTAAAAGAGGCACATACATAAAAAAATTTTTCAGTTCCTTTACCTTTATTTAAAATTTTGATTACTAAAAGAAATTGATTACTATATTTTGATTCTTTTCTGAAATGCGTGATTCCTTGTCCTTCAAAGAAGAAAATATTACACATCACCGGCTTTGTCTTTAGTCAGGATCACCGGAGTAGAGTGATGGTTTTCTACACATTTCCTGTGTTCCTGGCATCTGGTAGCTTTCTGAGACTCAATTGGAGTCATCAGATCTTCTCCTCTTCTTTCCTCTCTGCACAACGGTAGAACTCTGGCAGGAGAGAGAGGTTTCACAAAAGGAAACTTTCACATATAAAGCTTATCAAACCTGAGGCCAGTTCTTCCACTCAAACAAAAAGGCAGTCAAACTCAGAAGTCTCAGAGCAAAAACACTTGAGAGTTTTCCTCCCATAGATGGGTATGCCTTAATTTAAAATGTTCAAAGCACCAGTCAGAGCAATTGCTCTCTCAAAAACACTATATTAACAGAGCAGGGGTTTTATGTACAACTGGCAGAGTATCCATGAAAATTGCATTACAGCATTGATGGAACAGGCTCTGTAACATACACTCAACTCAATAATTCAGAGGCTGATTATCCCATTTACAGGTTATTTAGACCATTTCTGTTTCCTGCACCATCAGCCTTTTCCCCATTTGGGATGGCAGCTATTTGACAAAAATATTTAGGTTAACAGTTCAGGAGGCATAAATCAGTAAACCAAGTGAGCAGTTAGGGTTGCATTTAAAGGATTGACAGCACAGAATTTTGAAACCCATGAATAAGTAAGATTTAGAATCTTTGATAGATTTTTAAAAATTATCCTCCCCAAAAGTGAAAACATTTCATTAGTACTGCCAGACAGGCAACTAATATTCTGTGCCCTCAAGGAAATGGTGAAGTCAGCATTAACTTTGACAATGAGCAATAATGCAAATTCAGAAGTGCAAATGATGATGGAAATCTGATTGCTAGTGTATTTCATTTTCTGAATAAAATTTCAAGTGAGTGACTTGCAAGTGATACAGTTTTATGTATTGTGGTAAGCATGGTGCTATAGGGAAGTAAAACAAGTGAAAGGTATATATATATGTGTGTGTGTATATATATGTGTGTGTGTGTATATATATATATATATATGGAGAGACTTAGCTCAATAAAATGATTCCCATGGTTGGAGAGGCTGACAAGACCCAGATCCATGGGTCAAATGTGAGGTCAGGGACTCTTGTGGCCCCTGTAGCTGCAGAGGCTGAAGAATGGCAGATTGGTTCAGAAGAGGGCATACCACTGGCTCCCTGACTGAGGAGACTGAAGAGTCCTAAGACTGTCAGGCTTCTGGCTCAAGTCTCCCCAAAGATGGTGATTTGGGGAATGCAGGATCTGGAGGAAGTAAAAAAAATGAGTAAGCTTTACTAGATCATTTATATATGTTGAATGTAAGCCACACTTCTGAGAGGACTCTCTTTGTAGCTGATTAAGTGATCCCATCATGGAAGGGCTTACATTCCATCACAAGATGGGGGATAACTACATCATTATATTCAGAAAGATGGCCTAGTTGACACATATGTTGGAGTACACAGCTCAATCCATGGTATCCTCTGCTCACCCCCACCCTCAATCTATGTTCTCCATACTTAAAAAACACACTCACCACATCATATAGCAAAATGAACTTTTAAAAAGCCAAGCTAACTACCATGGAGTGCACCCCAACTTATATTGATTCTATAGGACAGAGTAGAACTGCCCTTGTGGATTCCAGGACCAGGAAGACTTCTCTGTCTCTATTGGAGTGGTTGCTGGCTCTGAACTGTGTGACCTTGGGGTTGGCAGCCCCATGTGTGGCCCATTACACCACCAGAACTTCCTTTAGCACAGTACTTCTCAGCCTTCCTCATGCTGTGGTGCTTTCATACAGTTCGTCATGTGGTGGTGACCCCCCAGCCATAAAATTATTTTAGTTGCACTTCATAACTGTAATTGTGCTACTGTTATGAAACAGGTTGAAACTACTGCCCTAGAGGTTAGAGTAGAACTGACACTGTTGTTTTCCAAGACTGCAACACTTCATGGGAACAGAAATCCAGTCTTTCTCTCTATCTGTTGACAAATAAGTAGACAAAATAGGAAGTTCAGCAGGAGACAGATCATGTAGAGTTGTTCATGCTAAAGACTGTGTGCCTCACAGTGATGGTGATTCGGCACCTAAAAGGACTTTAAGCAAGTGTTTGATGCATTTTAATAAGGTAATTCTTTTTCTTCTCATCTTCTGTGCATCCATTTTTTTCACTTATCAGATGATAACCATTTTGAAGACAGGAACTAAATCTTACTCATCTACATATTCCTAGTAGCTTCAAGTAAAGTTACTTGTACACTGATGGCATGCAAAATATGCTTGTTGAATTAGTGCAAGGATAAATTACATGGCCAGACTTTTGATAGCTTGTGTATTTTAATAATTCTATTGGAAATTTTAAGAGGAAACTGTGCTGATTTTATCCTAAATGTTGACTCCATCCTTATGCAATTGAAAGCTGAAATACAATTCTACTAATGGTTTTAATATGCTGCCTATTGAAATATTGTTTGTTCATTAATTACACATTAATCCACAGATGACCTCAACATGAAGGTGATTGACTAAAGCTAAGAGGTTTTGCTTGTAGTTTTCATGGGAAGATTTGGTTTCAATAAATATTTATTAGCATAGTCAGGATCTCAATGGGACTAATAGTGGACATTCTGTCCTTAATTATGAAAATGAACACTTTCTCCAGGAATTGCCCTAAATATTTTTACTCTTTTTCATTTTAAATCCCAACCATTAAAGACTTCAATTTTCTCTGGGTATGAATCTATTACTTCATAATTTCTAATGAGTACAAAAATTTATTTAGACCAGAGGAAAATTATCATATTTTAGACCATATTTTTCTTTCCTTTCAGAGTGGGGGAAAATGAGAATGTATTATGGCCTGAAGATGTGGAACCCCGAAAAATTTTAGGATACTATTTGTTTCAGAATAATTTTTTCTTGTCTTCCTGCTCTAAAAACTGAGTGTATTTTATGGTCAGGTGCATCTTATGGTCTGAAAAATATGGCATATTGTTAAAAAAAATCATAGATCTTTGTAAGTCTCTCAGTTAATTTGTATATCTTTTGTGAAAAAATAAGCAAGTTGATACTTGTAAGAATATACTAATGTACTCCCAATAGGAATATTGTGTTACCCCTTCGCATATGGAGTTTTATTCACCAAGTAGTGATCAGACACCTAGGATCTGGTTTGAGTTTTTGCAGGTTTTATAAGGAATTCAACATCAGGCACTGTTGTTGCTCTGTCTGGCTTCAGATCCCCACTACTAAGGAGGTGCCCTCACCACTCCATTGCAGGTAGCTTATGAGAAGTTACAAGCAGCGATTGAGAAGTTGGCACTTCTTGGTTTTTGGTCAATGACTGACTAAGGAGGTGGATTAATTGCTTAGCATTTTGTCTTAGATTGGGCAAGCTGTTAAACATATTTTATACTGAAGAGCTCCCAATGGGTTCAGACTGAGGCTAGACTTTCCCCCTATTGTATAATCTGTGTTCCAAAGCTCCCACTAGGATATAGATAGGGCTAGATGTCTACTCTATGGTACAATTTATGCAGGCAAATTTCCTTTAGAGTCAAACTCAGCACAACTTCTTTATAAATCACATCTGCTTGGCTCACTGTACAGTTTTATCCCACTTCCTTCACTGTACTACATACTTCTCCTGAGGATTCTAAAGAACCGCCAGGAAACCCTCCTAACATACATGCAGAGGAAATGAAGGCCCGGAAATTATAACACAGAAGAGAACAATCTATGTATCAAGCAAATTTATTGTTAAGCCATAATGCAATTTGAAGGAGATACCCGGCTAGCGTTATGGTGATTCAAAGGAGAAATACTTTACAATGATTATGAGGGTGCAAAGCCCTTAAGGGAGGATGAGCTGATGTATTTGAGGATTCCAAGTAGGCTGTGTTTATCTGGAGAACAAGTGAAAGGTTACAATGCAGCCCATACCATGTCTTGCCTTGAAGTGTCAAGGAAAAGTATTCTTAATTTTAAAAGGACCAGAAAGCAACTGCATAATATACTGCATCACCATGATTATGTTAAATCTGTCCTTCTGAAGATGTGTAGACAACTAGCTCTGGTGGATAAATGATTATTACAGGGAACCAAGAGTTGGAGGGACCAGAAAGGAGGCTAATTAGCAAGTTGAGGGAAAATAATGATGTTGCACAGTGACAGCATGGTGAGAAATGAATCTGAGAGTGATTTTCCAAGAACTGGTCTACACTGGAGATAGTGTGGGTTAGGTCGCTGCTGACTGCCACAAGCAAACAAGTTGCAGGAATATATTGTCTTCCCAATTCATCTAAAAGTTCTGTTTCCACTATCTTGTAGACGATGAGATATGCAGTGGAGTTTGAGATAGAGTAAAAACTACCGACAGGCTAGAAGAAGCAGAGGATAGACTTGCTCCACACTGGGTTGCCACAAACCTTCCATTTGTAAAACAAGTAAACACACACACACAAACACACACATACACACACAAAATAGAACACGGGATCTCTGAAGCATAATAAAGTGAAGGAATGTCGGTAGAACTGACAGTACTTGGTGAGTAATTGGATGTAAAAGTCAAGAGAGCCAAAAAATGATGACGCAAATTGGTATCATAATGCCTTCCCAGAAGTAGAATTGTGGCCTTGAAAGTGCAGACACATTTAACATTCTGTTATAAAATGTAAACACTGAGCAGGCTACTTTTGCCAGTTTCACAGAAGGAGTTATATGTGTATTTTGTTGTTGCATTTCTGCATTCTGAAAATTACAAATTATGTTGGAAGTATTACCTAAGTCTTATTGACCATGCCTGCCACAGGTGAGCTCAAACTCCCTTGTAAAGTGAACAAATTTTAAGCGGGACACCATTGACCAGAGGGGGGTGTTCTTGATTAAAAATTTGGTCTATATGGAGCAACAAAAATTTTCATAGAATGCAAAAATAGTATTGTAATATATTTATTTTAATTTTAAGACACTGTTGTTAAGACAGGGATGTTGTAAATTGCTAAAAAGTGGAACGTCTGGTCATCTTCCCTTAGGGTCTTTCAGTCTGTCCTTGCATATGGAGCAGTTCTTCCTATGAGTGGTTTGATGTGATATTATTTGACCCGTGATGATTTATAATAGAGCCTCATCCAGTCTGCTTTCTGACTATAAACTGAGAAGGAATGTAAAGTTCACCTGGAATATTCTAGACAAAGAAGCAGATGACTGTGTGGCTATATTAAAGAAATTATTTGTCTGCAAGTTCCTAGCACAGGGTTTTGGAGAGTCTTCAGGATTAGACTCGAGTTTGAATCCTGAATCTACAAACAGCTAGTTTTATGTACTTGGAACAATCACTTAAACTCTGTGGATCTTGGTTTTCAAAACTTTAAGGGGGTAATTTCTACCAAGGGTTGCTCTGGTGGGCGTTGAAAGGTGGCAGAGTGAGTTACAAATTGGGCTGCTAACTTCAGGGTTTGAACCTCTCAGCTGCTCTGAGGGAGAACGGTGAGGCTTTCTGCGCCCGTAAAAATTCACAGTCTTGGAAATTCCCAGTGGCAGTTATCATCATCCCAAAGGGGCACGATGTGTGGGCATTGCCTTAGATAGCTGAGTTTTGCTTTCTCTTATACTCATCCAAAGAAGACTGGCAGGTTTTTGTTCTTATTACTTTTATATCTTCAAGTCAAAACCAACTTTTTCATATTTTTTGTCTCAGCATATTTTCTGACATGTAGAAATCATTCATAAAGCTTATCATATGGATAGAAAAATCCATTTTGCCATTGGTGCTAACAAGTTACAAACAGTATTTATACTTTAGTCTTTGTCATCCTCTCTGAAACAAAAAAAAATGGGTTGGAAAAGGCATGTTGGGAGTATTCTGAAAATAAAACCTACTTTTTCCTCCATCTGTTTTGGCTTTACCCAAAGACTTGTGTATTTCATTGAGGATGGATGATGAAATTAGTTTCCTTTTATTTGTGAAACAGTGCATTATGTCCGATGTGCTTCTGGATTCTGTTATTACTGTTATTTAAACAACAGTTTCCTGTTGAGGCATTAGAAGCTGGCCTAGCTCATGAGGAAGAAAAACCCCAAATTGTTGTATCGTTTTTCATTTTTCCCTTTGCAGTTTTGAAAACATGATGGGGAGAAGAGAAATGACCTGGTCAATAGGTATTGTTCCCTTCCCACCACCCTTCTGTCCATTAGAATAGCTTGTTCATATTATTTTATCAACTCTGGATATGTATGTGTGTGTGTGTGTGTGTGTGTGAGATGTTTTTATGCTCCCAAATTTTCCTTCCCATCTTCCAGAAAAGACTTTTGCTTGGTAACATTTTCCTGAGTTTTATTCTCATAGTGTGCTTTCCTGATGTTTTTTTAATTTAAGTAAGACCATTTCCAGATGAATCATTTTGTATACACAGAATCTCTTTAGCCATATAGCTTAGACCACAGAAGTAATAAAATTACTCTTTATTTAAAAGAAAAGAAAGAGAAAAGAATGTGAAAAACCATAACAACAGAACTGTGGCTCAGCAAAATGAATTGAGTTCCCAAGTTTTTTGCAATTAGAAGACATTTTCTAGTTTCAACCAAGGAATTCTTGCAAGACCCACTGAACCTTTAAATATCTCTCTGGCCAACATCCTTAAGAGAGTGTCCATTACCTTTGACGTTTACAGAGATATTCATCAGCCCTGTTTCCTTTCAGTTTGAATGGATGAGCCCATGATTTTATTGATTTTTATCTTCCTTAGGTTCAAGAGGATGGGAGCTAGGTGTCTATCAATATAAGATCATTGGTAGCTGCACTATTCTAGAAAAAGAGATGGCTTGCTGTATTAGGCAGGGTACTCTAGAGAAGCAAAACCAGGAAACTTATGATTATATATACATATTAAACGATACATTTATATAACAAAAAGGAATATAACCACAACTTATTCCACACAGCAGTATTGCAAGCTCAGTCTAACTCACTGTCATGGATCAGTTACTCTACTGAAGGCCCTTCTGCATCATGCAGTCACTGCTCCCAGTCCACAGAAGCAGACAGTGGGAAGGTGAAGCGGTCAGGTGTAGCTGTGGCCGGTAGTGCAGCGTGGCGAAGTCAGTCATGGTAGAGTCTTGTGGTGCCAAGTGGGAGACCAGAGGTGCTGCTTCTGGTGGTAAGATGGGTAGGGTGGGTCCACAGGCAGCAGACGCAGTAGGTTGGGGAGGTGACTCAGAAAGGTGGTGTCTCCATGGTGTGCCATAGGCTGCCTTAGCGGGTGGAGCAAAGCCTTGCACTGCACACAGGCAGCACAGCGCCCATGACGAGGCAGGCCCGCTAGCTCAGACAGCAATGCTGCTCCAACCACCAGGACCGCCAGGGAGAGGGTGAGGGGGACTGGTCTCCAGAGAACCGTTAGCTCAGTCACTCCTCCAAAGGAGGGCATCAAGCTGTGACCTGATTGACAGCCTAAACTCCACTCATATGTTCTTATTGGTGCCATAAGACAAAACTTAACTATTGCACTTGCCTTTTCAGAGTGTGGCCTGCAGTTTCCTTATGGCTGGATTTGCTTATAGCATTATCTTTCTTATTGTCCTCATCCTGCATATCCCCAGAACTTCTATCCTTCATGTCGAGTGTAGGCATCACACCTGCTCTTAAACCTTCCCTTTTGTGTTGCTGAATGCCATCCAATTGATTTGGATACACCATGGTTTCACATGACTCAGTAGAACTGTAAGACTGTCTGAGCTGTGTCATCTTTTTTCAGCAGACATTCAGGATTTTCTTTCAGGGAACTCCTGGCTGGGTTTGAACTACCACCCTTTTGGTTAGCAATGCACCAAGAACCATCAGGGAAGAATTGTCTTTCTCATCTCTGATTCTGTAGATTTGCCTTCCTTCCTCTTGATGGCTCTCCAGGCTCTATCTTATACTGTCTGCTTTGCCAGGGGGCTACTGAGCTGGTTCGGACTCATAGCGACCATATACACAGAAGGAAACACTGGCTGGCCCTGCACCATCTTCACAGTGGTGGTTATGTTCGAGCCTTCTGTGGCAGCCACTGTGTCAAGCTATCTCATTGAGACTCGTCCTTTTTTCCACTGACCATAGACTTTCCCAAACATGATGCCTTTTCAAGGGATTGAATTCTCCTTTAAATGTCCAACGTATGTGAGGCCGATGTCATGTGAGGGAGCTTACCAATTGTGTCTTTTTAAAAATTACTCTGTGTGTCCTTCTGGCAGTCTGTGGTACACTCTGTATCGATAAATTAACATTATACTTAATTGCATTCCTATCTTTTATTGTGCCGTTTAATTGAAATTATTTATTATTAAAATTATTTTAGGGCTGAGTAGTGGTGTAGTGGTGGTGTAGTGGTTGTGCGCGGGACTGTGGCCCACTGGGTTGGAGGTTCAATTCCAGCTCACAGGAGCAAAGGCTGGGCCTCCTACTCCCACCACTGGAGGGCAGTGATGCCTAAGAAAAATTATTTTAAAATAATGATGTATGACATGTTGGCCAATTTTGCTACAAGATCAGACTGCTTGTAATTTATTTACATCTCTTCCAGTACCTAGCACTTATTCGATACATTGGGTATTGGGTAGGAAAGGAAGAGACATTTGTTAAACTCAGCAATCATGACAGTTTCAAATTTCTGCCTGCTACAAAATTACACAGATAGTTTCCATTTAACATATTGTAAATTTAGACAAGCAGCAATGAAATATAGTCATATTTAAGGTGTATTTTTTTAAAAAAACAATGATTCTTTGCAATGTGTTTTTTATAGTAAATATAACTCCCATGCTTAACTCTGTCATGCTTTTATACATAACAAAGTTTCCTATGGGACTACTACCTGTCAGGAATGTGCCCATTACCAAGGGTGGAACCGCAAAAGTATTTGCCATTTGCTCAAGTCAGGATAAAAACCATACTCTTTTTCAATGTCAAGCTTAGCTCTTTGAGTCACACAGGCCTGTCCATTTTCAACTATGAAAATTCAACCATGGCATGTAGCTGTAGTTATTCTCTCATTTGCATGGGAAATATTTGGAAGGATGGATTGATCTTTGCCTAGGTCATCTTTTTAACACTTGATCCCACTCAGAAAACTGTCATGCATAGCAGCTTTTTCTGGAAATAAAGTCAAATCCAGCTATGCCTTTTTGAAAGGACTTTATGTCCTGGGATAGGGCAAGGATTGATTTGCAAACAAGTAAAATCAGAAAATCTAACCATCACCTATCAGTTCCTATGATGGATGTAGCTGATACAAACACTTGCTCTGATCATGTAAGACTGTGCTTTTTTTCTTAAGCATGAGTTGATTAAAAAGTTGCATTTGGAGTCTTTTGAGTTCTATGTATTACTGAAAAGATACTGGAATAAATCTGGTAAGGAAATTGCCATGGATGATTCTCTTTTTCAGTAAGTTAGAGCACTCTGATTTCAGTTGCTAGAGTTGGAACTCAGTGTGTCAGAGTGTGGGAATTGGCCATGGCCAAATAGCTAGGGAGAAAAGATTATGTTTCAGATCATTAATATCTATTTTCTGTCTTTATAGTATTCTCTAAGCTGCCAGTTTTCTCTAAAACAAGGAATTATCCTGATTAACTCTTTGCTTTTCCCTTCCTTTCTATGTTAGTGTATTGTTTCCTTTTTCTCTGAAAAGAAGATGTAAAGGTGCCTAGGAAGCTCATATTCACAGAATCTGTGCTTTTTCACCTCATTGAGTAGGACAGGAAGAAGAGATCTGTGTGTACTCGTTCTGAATTAGGTGAACATTTCTACAACTCTTTCCCTCAGGTAATGCCTCCGCAGGTAATGCCTGTGATTACTTAACTAACTTTCTTTATTCTTTTAGGCCCTTGAACTTGGTTTTCATATAACTAGCTAAGAGAGCAGTTCTGGGGGTGTAGTGCCTACAAGTGGGCTGCAATCTGAAAGGTCAGTAGTTTGAAGCCACCAGGAGAAAGATGGGACTTTCTACTCCCATGAAACCCACAGCAGTAGTTTTACCCTGTAGTTTTGATGTATTCACAAGATCAACAGAGATGCCCACACAGGGGCCATCTCCTCCCCTCCCAGTACTGTGCCCCTTTTCCTTTTGGTGGTTTGTTTGTACCACCAGACTCGCCTCGACAATATGTTGTTGAGGAATGGAAGCTTCTAGCATTTTCTAGTTTGTGGAATCTGTACAAAACAGAGTATAATGATTCATTTTATATGTCAACTTGGCTAAATTATGGTGCACAGTTGTTTGGTCAAACACTAGTCTTGAATTTGCAACAAAGGTATTGTATACTTCTGGTTAAGCTTTATAATTCATTGGTTCTTAAGTACAGATTGCCATTAAAATATAGCTGAGCCTCATCTAATCAATTGAAGGTATATACAAAAACTGAATCTTTCCCCAAGACAAGGAATCTTGTCTCAGTTTGATATAGGTATCTTGTTGGAGTTCCTTAGCTATATTATGGGACTTGACAGTTCACACAATCCTATGAAAACCAAATACGTAGCATGAATCTTTCTCTCTATGGAAGAACCCTGATTATCCATACAGGTGCTCATTGGTTATTTTTAGTACTGCCTGTGCTTACCTTGCCCAAGCACAGTATGTAGTAATTCCTTTCCTATTAAAATTTATCAATCCTGCTTTGCATGTTGATGCCAATGTAGGCCATTCATGGATTTTTCTGCCCACAAAAAATATTCACACAAAGCAGGACAAATCAAAAAGTATTTTGACAAAAGTACTGCTTTTGTTAGGTGTTCTAGAGTCTGCTCCAATGCATGGTAACCTCTGTGTAACAGAGTGTAGCACCACCCCGCCCTCATCATTGCCGGCGTGTTGGAAGTCATGGTGTCAGCCACTGAGTCAGTCTATCCCCTTGTGTGTCTTCCTCTTTCTCAGTGACTTAGCCGAGTTTGTTGTCCTTTTCTATGACTGGTCTTTCCTGATAAAAGCTTACTGCCACCCCTCCTTTTCTGACTCACAGCAATACAATAGGACTGAGTAGAGCTATTCCTCTGAGTTTTTAAGACTGTAACTCTCTGGAAGTAGAAACTCCCATCTTCCTACCATGAAATGGCTGCTGGTTTCAAACTGTTGTCCTTAGAGTCAGTAGCCCAATGGGTAATGCACTATGCTACCAGTGCTCCTGTTCTCCTCTGAGGACATGTCTAAATTACTGGAGATGCAGTTTCACTATCCTTTCTTCTGAGCAGCAACCTGGTGACACTTCTTTTGAGACACTTGTAAAGAACAGAATGTGCTACACAGAAATCATAGAAATTTTATTAAGCAAAAATTCAAAATGTAGAGCTACTATTTCTCAACATCCTTCATCTATGTCTTCTGAAGACTATTTATCCATTTCTAATCTTTTTCTAAAAGCTTCTGTTCTTTCAAATTTAGACCATCTTATAATGGCAGTTTGGGTATCCTCATGAGACTCAAATGGTAATCCTTTCAAGTCTTGGGTTTGGAGGACAAGAACCAGTCTGGAGGGGCAAGGTAAGGGCCAGAAAGTGGAGGATCCAGAAGGAGCAGATGCAGTGTCCTAACTTGGGGGAGAGGGGAAACCTGAGCTCAACATTCTTGGCCTTCTTCTCATTGATACAGTTTTTACTTTTCTTAAAAGTTCTACCCCATAAACCCTGTCAATTTATTAATGTTATCCTTATGGAATCCAACTAAGAAATCACCATAACCTGTGAACTGACTTCTCTGCTTTGAATTTTAGGGCTTCCAGATCCCTTTTAAAACCATTTCTTTGATTTGACCTGTTTTGGGATGGGATCTTAACGAAACTACAGAATTGTTTTAGTGAGTAAACTTGACTGAAGTATCCACTGATTACACAGGCATGTTTAAATATATTTTATATGAAATAAATCCATTCACATATAAACTGAAATTCTAGTAGCCATACTTTTTTCCTTACCCTCCTATACCCTCTGCACTTAGCTCACTTTTATACCTCTACCATCCTGAGGGTCAAAATATTCTCTTTTGTAGTAGAAGAGCCAGTAACATGCATTCATATTCTTATTTGCCTAGATAACTGAAACTTTACAGGTCATAATGAAATATTTAATCTTGAGTTCTTCAACATTTGAAATTCACTGTGAGACCTTAGTTCTCTTGTAAGCTATACTGTTTCTAGACAGCACTTTCAACACATAAAAGATAATGGGTTAATAATGCCCTCTCAGGAGACTTGAAGTGGGATCTGATATTCACACACTCAGTGTTCTTTTTGTTACATATTAATGAGTGCTCTTAGAAAATGTGTCTGCTCTTTCCTGGGATATTGGGGAAGAAAAAGATATGAGGGTATAGAAATGAGAAAGGCCCTTCTCTTTTTCGTCCTTATTGGGAAAACAGATTTCAGAATGCCAACAACTTAATGGAGTTTTAATTTCGGAAAGTAGAGGAATAGAATAGGTCAGGTTCAGATTGTGGAAGAGGACAGCCAAGAAAATCTGAGTTGGATTTGTGACTGGGACCATGGCTTCCACTACTGTGGACACATTCTGCCTCTGATGCCTTGGAAACATGTTGGCATGTTTACATTGCAGCTAGACTCGACTGGATGACAGTGTGCTTTGGGAAACACTCCTAGAACTCTCATCTAAAGATGTGCAAAGAGCTTTTTAAAAAAAATGGAGAATGCCACTTGTCAAAGTATGACAAAGGGATTGTGTACTCATATTTGAAAGTGCATCATACAGATTCCCTTTTACACTCTCGATTTATTACTCTGCTGAAAATATTGTGTGACTTGTAATTACAACAGAGTACACTGGGCATGAGCACAACAGGGTAGGACAGATTTATAAAATGAGGCTGGGAAATCAGCTGGAAGCTCCCCTAGCTCTGGAAAAGTTTGTTTTTTGCTTAAGCCACCCATGAGATAGTCACTATTTCTTAAGTTTCTGTGTTTATGTGGACAAGAGATACAGAAAGATATTGTTTTGACTGGTGGTAGCAAATGAAGAAAGCTGTTTTCTATCTCAAATGTTATTCTTTTCTCCTGTAAAGTGTGCTTAAATTTATCTCCTCTCTTAAGAAAGGACAGTTATGCGCTGGACTTGTACTGATAGCTGCATTGCCAACCTCATCTAGTATCTATTGTAATCCATGTCCCCAGATGTCCAGGTAGTCCTGGCTTCAGCTGAAGCATTATGGCTTCCACCTGGTAAGAAACAAAGAAATAAATGTGTCTGAACATCTTGTGAATGAAGTTATTTTCACATTTTATATTCACAAAAGTGGGTCCAACTGTTACAGTCACTGTGAGGACAATTCAGGACATGGGCCTGTGTTTCCTTCTATTGTGAATTGGATCACTAGGAAGTGGACTTGCCCCATGGAACCTTCCACCACCATCATCAATCCACAAAGGGACTATTTGCAAAATTTAGCAGCACATGAAAATTCATTAGAACAATTACCAGGATAGTAGTTGAAAAAGGAGATTTGGTTTGATTTTTTTTATTCATGTCTTATTTCCTTAGAATGTTATGCTTGCTGAATGTTGTCATTTTCAGAGGAACAGTTAATTATACACAGAGCATATTGTTGACACTAATGGGGAACAGGAACAGAAAACAGAAAAAAGGAAAGAAAGAAAAGAAGCATCTAAAATTTTGGACTAGTGCTATTTCACTCATTCTCTGTATTTTCACAGGGGTCTGAAGTGGTTCCTAAGAACAATTTTCATCGTCCTCAGATTATCTCTGGCAATATTCATTTGCAATTTTCCTTGAGCATGATGGGAACTGAAGTGATTAGTCATACCTGATACTTTTCCTGCACTTAATTACTTGAAACTGGTAGAAGTAGACCTTAAGTTTTGTTTCTTTTTTTTTCTCTCCCTTTCTCAAAAACTTGGTGATGTACTTCCTTTTTAGTATAGTGTTTAAAAAAAAAACAAGGGAAGTCAACTCTTTCCTTTAATCCTTCTAAATGCACCATGTAAAATTCTGCTTTCAGGAATAGATGAATGGATATACATCCATTTCTAGAACTATCGCATATGAACCTGCTACTCATCTGTATTTGTTTGCTGTCTGAATGGATGTTGAAATCGTTTACACTAGATTAAACCACTGTGATTGGTGAAGTCATTGTCATAATTAGGCTATAACTAATGCAAGATTCTTTCATTTTAATTCCACCAAGGTAGCAGTGGTTGTTTCTAAAAGGGTTCAAACTGAACCAGCATCAGTTTATAACTATTTCATTTTGTTATGTGTATGTGTGTTGTACATGTGTGTGCATGAGAGGGAAAGAGAATGTTGGGAATTTGAAAGAGTAGGTCAGATAATAGAGGCTTTTTCCATTGCAATCATTTTCAATAGGGTATCCTTCCTATTTTAAAGAAAAACCCTTAGTATTTAGACATAACAGAGTGACCCAAAGGTACTATGGTTCCCCTTGAGTTCATGACCCTCTCTTCCTGTATAAACAAAAGGAATATGACATTTACACACTTTGACATAGTGCTATGTCATAATTAAGATATTGAAAGTAAAATTGCATTGAAAAGAATGCAATGTTCATTTCATAAGACCCAAAGGTTCCTAAGGTATGCTATAGGTAATATACATTCCTATCTCAAAAGGCCAAAGAATAGGAGGAGCAAATGAAAACAATGCTCAATTGTGTATTGGCAATCTAGGTGTTGTTGATATATATATTGTGTATATTTGTGTGATGGATGAAAAGCCTCATTTATATACCATCGACACAGTGTACTGGGAGTGCGGAGGTCCACAGTGGCCGTTAGCTCTATTTGGCAAGAGTAGACTCGCTGTGAATAGAGATTCTTCTATGGTGCCAGTCAGATGATGGTGAAGGTTACTGCAGAAAAGAAAAAACAACTCTTAAATGCCAGTAAATATCTGGTTATTTGTTAGGTGGTTCTAACTCATGATGACCCTTATACAACAGACTGAAATGTTGCCTTCATGATACTTGGAATACTTGAAGCCATTGTTGCAGCCACTATGAATTTTCAGTTAGCACCTTCCAAAGGCGGGTTCTATCTTTCAGCATTATGTAGGGTAATATTTTGTGATTCTGTGGGCTAATTTTTGGAAGTAGATGGCCAGACACTTTCTTGTTGTGACTCAGTTTTGAAGCTCTGTACAGATCTTCTGATGATCTTGATGACATTCAGAAAACCAGTGACCTAACTTACAGCAGAATTTAAACTTACAAGCTTCTCTAGTACAACAAACTTGACAGATGAGTGATGACTCGCTCATGCAGTCACACAGCAACCCACACTCATAGAGGCGTCTTCACACATATTCCAAATTGCCTCTCCTGAGGACATGGAAGGCTGTCACTGGCTCTGGGTATTTCAGATATTCAATATTTAAGTGACTCGTCCCCTCACTCTCTAGAACAAGTCATGGTTTCATGCTCAACTTAAAAAGAGTCAGGGGCCAACACTACCATGATCCCACAAAGAGAGCAACCTGAATATTTGTGTATATCCCAATGCCAGTCAGACCTTGTGCCAGCCAATTAGAACTTCCTCAGATGATGAGAGTAGGCACTGGAGAGACAGAGTTAGTGTAAATTCAGCAGTCTTATTAGAAAGAGAAGTTCAAAGCCGGTTTCATACTAATGAATGGTGTCCTGTTTGAAGGAGTCCACAAATGCATATTTTTAATAATTGAAAAATAAGAAGCGCTTTTTATTTAATCATGGATTGGTCTTTGGTAGTTGGATGACAAAGTACAAGTGATTACAGCTAGCACTTATGGTGCTGTTAAATTATAGCTCTTCAGTATTTTTGGAAATAAAAAAGAACGCTTGTCTCCACTGAGGATATGAGTATGCGTATACACACACACATACATCTATGAGTGCAGACACCCTTCTACAGAGTGACTGGTGGATTTGAACCACACACATTTTTGGTACTAATATCGAACCCACAGTTCTACTAGGGATTGCTCAGATTTTTCATATGTGCACACACACATACACATATATGTACAAATTCACATATATGCATAATACATAGATATATAAAACTCAAATAATCAACCAATATATAGATAAATATGAACTTGATAATTTTCATGGAAAATTACATTATAAATTTTATTTTTTGTTTTGTTTTGTTTTTTTTTGTGGGCATCACTACCTCTGGTGGTCGTGGGCACTTCCCAATGCCGCTCCTGAGAGCCGCCACTGGATTTGAACCATCAAGTCCGCACTCAACCACTTACGCCACCGGGGCTCAGTTCATAAATTTTATTTTTTATGAAATTTTTGACTCCTTGATAAATAGTTCAGGTGATTGAGATTAATTTTTTTGTAATGTTCTAGACTTACAACTTGTAGTTAGAAGAATAAAATTATTGTTCTTTCATATCCTACAAAACAAAAAAAATAATTCTAGACACTTTACCTTTGGTTGTCATTTGACAGAAGGTTCAAGGGTGATGTCCAAAGTCTAGGAGCCTATGGTTGAGGTAATGATAGTTATTAAAATTTAATATCATTCAAAATCAGATGTGGAAATGTACTTAGTGTGATGTGAGAAGAAAGTGGCTTAGGTGTTTTATTTTTATCAAAATTTCCATATTTTCCTACCCTCTTAATCATTTTTTTAAAAGAAGAGTTGAAATATGTGAAGAGCTCAGAGCCAGTGCAACTGAGTTTTCCTATGGAAGCTAACTCCTAAGGCAGATCCACTTGCTTTGTATTGGTAGGACTAGCAATATGCTAGTGAATTATATCTGAAGTGGGACCCAGTGACAGAAATGAAGATTACGTGGTGTCGGCAGCAGAAAGCGCAACTCTGCTTTGTCAGCCAAGTGAATATTTATCTGTATGATAACCTAACCCTTGATAGTTAGAATTACATATGTATTCATTTGAATTTTACTTTGAGAAAAATACCCCCAAGAAAGAAGGACATTATCTTTTAACAGTACCTTCTAACAATAAATATGTGAATGGTTATTACAACATAGGACACCTGGAAATGACTGGAGGGGACATTTGGAAGATATTAGTTTACTGGAATTTGTTTATACTAGAATCAACTTTCTATTTTGAGAATGCTGCCACATTGTTCATTTTGGTATTTGCATAAATAAAAACCATATGTCCACAGACAGTCATTTTATAAGTGTGGAATAGTTTTTCTGGGTTAAAAGTTGGTACTTCTGTTTGGCCTTAGCTCTGGACTCACACAAATGACTTTTATAAACATGAATTTTTATTTACTTAAACTGGTTGTCTCTCGCACCATCAAGAAAGCTCCTGTGCCAACATCTGGATTCAGATCTGATTGTGGGGAAGCGATAGCTAACCGAAAAGAAAGGGAAGACGAATTCTTTTCACATTTCAGTTTCTTAAAACAAAAATCCCAAGGATCATGTGGAGTTTCTACACAAAAGTGACACATTCCTCATTTTTTCCCCTTTCCCCTCCTCCCCTAAACCTCAGTCTTATAAATTAGTAAAAAGCTCATGATTTACTGAGGGCTTAGCCTTTATATTTTTCAGACTATTTTAAGAATGACCATAATTTGTGTTCATACATTTTGCATTATACTTACATTGGTAAGTGCGGGATTCAAGAATGCATTTCTTGCATAGCCAAGTAAATACAGTATCAGCTGTATCCTTGACTAGGGTTGGTTTTGCATGTTAAATTGGAGGCCTTGAGCAGTACTGTGTCATATCTTCTCGGCGCTGCAGCACATTGTTTTCGTTGGTGAGAACTTGAGTCTCTCTGGTGTGTGGGTCGCTTCTTTTCTCGCACCCTCTGCGGCTCATGACGTGTCCTTTGCTAGGATGAGAGTGCAGCTGGACAAACTGGGATGTCCTTGTTTCAATTTTCTCCTCCAGTTTTTCCCACACAAAGTTTCTAATGGTTACACTCTTATAAAGTGCATTTTTATTATATCTCACACATCTTCAGAAATATACAGTGTTCATATAAAAACAAGAGCAGGATTGATTACTTCAAAATCATATTTATATTAAATACCAATGCATAAATAAGAATTTTATATCCCTTTAGAAACTAATTCCTTGCTTGTTTTTGTTTAGTGGTCCTATGTACATATATAATAAATATTTCTAACAATATTGGAGACCCAAGTGTACTTAATAAAAATGATTAGCCAAGTACCTGATACTTAATAAGTGTTCCATCAACATGAAATTAATGAATGATTGAATTAATGAATGAAGTTATATAAATAGGGACTCAATCATCAGCCTGCACAGGGATCATGCTAGTGTCACTGATTTAGAGCTTTTGACTTTGGTCATGTTACTTAATATTTCTTAAGCCAAATTTACTCCTCTGTAAGATGGAATTGGTTGATTAAGGAGGTAAACCAGTTAGTACAGTAGAAATATGTATTTTAAAATTTTAGAAATGGTTGTTCAAGTTATTATTTTAAATTCTATTTATTTATTTATTTATTTAGCTGTTGAGAAAAGCAGACCAATCTAATAATTTCTACATGCATAATTCAGTGACGCCAATTAAAGTCTTCATGTTGTACAACAATTTTTATTCCATTTTCTGAGTTGTCTTTTTCACTTCAATCCCTAAATGTTCATACCTATTCTTTTGAGTTGTTGTCGTCAATTGAATCCCACATAGTTGTAAAAGATCATAATGCTTAAGGAAGACATTGAGCTAAACTTAAGACTGCACAATACTTAAGGCAGTTGTGAAGCTAAACTACTGTATTTTTTGGACCTTAAGATGCACCTGACCATAAAATACACCCAGTTTTTTAAAGCAGGAAAACAAGAAAAAAATATTCTGTACCAAATAATACCAATATACTAAAACGTGTGGGATACCACACCTTTAGACCATAAAGTGCACCCTCCTTTCCCCCACTTGGAGGGTAGGGGGTAGTGTACCTTATGGTCCAAAAATATGGTATTTCCTTTTAAGATGAAATCAGGAGATGTTTCTGGTTTAAGGTTTAAAGATTATCTCAGTGTACTGGTTTCGGGTGTTCATTAAACCTCCATAATGCCAGAAAAAGTTTCAGGGCAGTGAGAATTTAGTTTGTTTTGCATTTGCCCCCCTTTGGTAATATTCTTTTATAGAAATTTTGATTGAAATGTTCTGTGATGGAAACCTGGCAACATCCAGTTACTTTGATCTCATGCAAACAGACAATTGGTCACACATTCCATTTCTTGCTTCTGCTACTGTCTCCCCTTCTTCTATTGTTGTCCCAGGCCAAAAAAACTGTTGTGTCTTAAAAATTTAAAGAACCCTAGGAACTATGCAATGACAATAGAAGTGTTAGGCATGTCATTAGGATAATTACATAGGATGAATTATTCAACCATGACCCCATACCTCCAAATGTAAGAACTGGATTTCATGAGGTATTTGGTTGTACATAAAAAGCTTTGGCTTTCCCCAAAATTGTTGTAAATAAAATTATTTTTACTAAATGTAACATCTTAAGATACAAGATGCCACGATTAGCTGATGGTTTCTATCTAAGACTAGATTACTTATTTTCAAGGACTATATATTCAATACTATAGTTCACATTTGACCCTTTTGTACTTTGAATTTTAAGTCACAGATAAATTATTCAACATGAATTTATGAAGCTAGAATTTATTATGCTGCTTTTCATTGACCTATTGAGTTGTCTGGCTAAGGAATCTAGACTGATGAACAGGACAAACGGAATGTTTTGGAAGTAAAGCAGAAGCAAACAGAGGCAAAGAATGAATTGAGCATACGAACACTGCAGGCTTCCTGTAAATGTTCAGATGTGAGCTAGGCTTTTGGAGTAGGTAGGATTTCAAGAAATGATCATTTTGATTCCATGTTTCTTATTCTCATTTTACAATGAGCCACAACTTCCATGATTGTGCTAAGCTCTTTGGCACAGTTACTGTGCTTCTTTGCAGATGAGGTGATTTCATCTCATTGCGACTTTATGTGCATGCAGACAAGCTGCTGTGTAGGGCTTTTAAGAGTATGAATTTGGGGCAGGTAGATTTTAGTGAAGCGTCGTCTTAGGCAATATTGGATGAATTCAAACTTCTGATCTTTTGGTTAGCAATTGAATGTTTAACATTTATCTTTTTTTCTGGGTGCCTGATTTGATCTCCTATGTCCTTAGAAGCACAGAATGATCACTGTAGAAGAAGCGGAGGGCAGAGGAGGACAGTAGAGAAATGTGAAGTACAAGAAAGGTTCTTTGAGATGTCATTGCAAATGAGGGCAAATAAGAAGGAATAAAGGTGCCTTACGGGACGAAGTGAAAGCCCATGGTGGTGGTCAGGAATTGGGATGAAGTCTGCCGATAATATGAATGAACAAGAAAACAAATTACACATCAGAACACCTCCTGGTGCGAGGTGAGCTTGCCTGTTACCTTCACTCAATTTTTAAGAGATCTGGATATAAGAATTCAGCCAGGGCTGAACCCCGGTGGCGTAGTGGTTGTGCACAGGACTACGGCCCACTGGGGTGGAGGTTCAATTCCGGCTCCCAGGAGCAAAGGCTGGGCCTCCTACTCCCACCACCTGAAGGCAGTGATGCCTAAAAAAAAAAAAAAAAAAAAAAATTCAGCCAAACTACTGACCTGTAAATTGAGAAAAAAAATAAAAGGATATTGTTTAAAATTGATGCTTGTACTTTATTTAATTAGGCACAGCAATAATGGTATCAAGAGATATAGAGCTATAGATAAACATGTAATCTCAGGATCACCAGCAGTACATTTATGTCTTTCCTTGTGATTTAGTGGTTATCCATTGGGCTACTAATGCAAGGTTACCCTTTTGAAACCACCTTCAAGAAAAAGGTGAGATTTTCTACTCCTGTGAAGAGTTCGGCTCTGAATCCCACAGCAGCAATTCTACCCTATTCTGTAGGGTCCCCAGGAGTAGAAATCAACTCATCAGCAGTGAATCTAGTTTGGGATACTAGAGTAATGAAGTGACCACCCTCAAGAGAAGATGAAAATTCTAGTTCTGACTGGAAAATCATGTGAATAAAATACTCTTCGATGCTAATATTGATTAAAATAAGTAAGAGTAATTGTAATCAAGGCAGAAGAAATAGTATGTACTTAAATTCACAATAAATTGAAATATAGGGAAAAGAGTAAGATATTCTTCTGTGGTAGTTTCTTATGTGGAACTCTGGGCTTTTAGTATAACATTTGCAAATGAGATTGCTACTTTTCAGTTTGCTTGATTCTGCACTTGTTTATTAAGTTCAGTTTCATTCTCCAATGGTAAGAGAAAATGCATTTCAATTAAAATTGGGTTTCTGATTTAGAGGATGCATTTGCTTTACCAGGTAAATTAAAAATTTGTCAAAGATCATTTTATTTTAATTAATTCCTATATATTGGTAAAAACATAGGCTCTTGTTTGTGTCACTCACCACTAAATACAGTTGGAATAGATTATGATTCTTACTTCCCAGAAACATTTTTAAAATGTTTAAAAATGTTTCTCTTATGTGAAATCATTAATAAATACTTTCCACTATTCATCTGTCAGTTGACTGTACTTTGGTAACTTGTATGTAGCTGTGATGTTGGAAACTGGGTCACCAGTGCTTTAAAATATTGTTAGGGTCACCCATTGTGGAGAAGTTTTGTAGAGCCTCCAGATATAGACAAACTAGAGCTATGGGGATCTTCTTCTTAAAAAAAAACACTGTGAACCCCATATGAGTAACAGAGGATCGTTATATGATGTAATTCCAAGGAAGAGTCCTTCAGGTTGGAAGCCACAAAAAATGTGGCTAAGAGCCGCTTCATCAAAAGAGTTGACCTTTATGATGTGTGGAATAATGCTGTCAGGACGTTTGTTTGCAGGTGTCTCCTGATTCAAAATGAGAGGAAACGACTGTCAACCTCCATGAAGTTAAAGCTGGAAATGCAAGAAGTTTTGAATCGATGAAAGTCAGAAGTCATCAAAAATAAACAGCAATGCAGAAAGGGAATATCCTAGGCATCAGTAAACTTAAAATTTTGATTTTATCCTAATGACATGATTAGTGGGCTAATAATCTCTCATTTCCTATTAGACAATAATATGGTCTACTCTGCTAGAAATAAAAAACAATTGAAGGGGGATGTCGCGTTATTGTCAGACAAGAACATATTTAGGTCTATCCTGAAGTAGAACATATCCACTGCCCACGGCAGCAGTGTCAGGAAATCAGAGGATGCATTGCACTGGGCAAACTGCAGCAAAAGACCTTTCAAGGCATTAAAAACATTAAGATGTCACCTAGATGACTTTGCTGTGCTAAACCCAATCGGTGGTATTTGTCATCAAAAAACCAGATTTATGAATAAGGTGGACCAACGAGAGACTGGTACATTTGAATTATGGTGTTGGTGAAGACTATTGAATAGTCCATGAACTGTGAGAAGACATCGGTCATGGAAGAAGTATTGCCAGAATGTTCTTTAGAAGTTAGGATGGTGAAACTTAGTCTCAAGTACTTTTAGGTATGCGATCAGAGAGATAGTCCTTGAAGAAACACATAACCTCAGGCGAGCATGCCATCTCCCTCTGTGAGATGGTCTGATTTTCACAGAGGCTACAACAATGGACTCAAACCAAGCAAGGATAGAGAAGACAGAGCAGGAACTGGTGATATTTCACTTTGAGGTGAAACTGACTGGACAGTACATACTAATATTAAAAACTTCATGCTTTACAATTTTTTTTTTCACATGGCCAAGTCGGCAGTCACTGGGTTCCCATTCCCGGCAACCACCAGACTGGCGGATGCCCGCCCATCGAGGCCTGGGGTTGGGGTCCTGTGGGGGGCATGAGAGGGGGACAGAGGTCTCTCTCACAGAACGCTCCCACTGCGGGCCTTGCCACCCCAAGCAAGGTGGATGAGTGACAACTCCCCCCATAATTTTTAATAACTAACTTGGACTTAATTTATTTCTATGTTATATGTTAGCCACTTTATGATATCAAAATGAATATGCTTCAAATTGTTTTCAAATAAATTAAAAGGTGGATCCTCATTCTCTATGTATATAGAGAATTATGAAAGAGCATTCTCAACTGAAACCAACAATGCACAATGGTTTAATGCTTGGCTACGAGCCGAAAGACTATAACCCAGCAGCACCTCTGTGAGGGCAAGCTCCTGGTGATTGGATCCTGGAGTATTTTCATCCTAGGAAACCCGGTGGGCCCCTCTTGCTTGTCCCATAGGTTCTCTATGAGTCAGAGTTAATGGTGACAGGTGATGACCACAATATCCACTACCAGTTAAGTTTTATAATGTGGATGTATTAATGGTGGCACAGTAGTTATGTGTTGGACTGCTAACCACAAGTTTAGTAGTTCAAAATCACCCATTGCTTCTCAGGAGAAAGATTAGGCTTTTTGCTCACCTTTCAAAAGTTATAATCTTGAAAACCCACTGTCACAGGTTTATCTTGGTTTAGAACAGTGGTTCTCATCTTCCTAATGCCATGACCCTTTAATACAGGTCCTTCGGTTTTGGTCCCCCCTCCCAACTATAAAATTATTTTCATTGCTACTCTATACCTGAAATTTTGCTACTTTTATGAATTGGGCAACTCCTATGAAAAGGTCGTTCAACCCCCACGGGGTCATGACCCACAACCTGAGAACCACTGTCTAGAGGGTGACCAGGAGTCTGAATCAACTCGGTGATAATGGAAGTAACACCAAAACTGGTATTTACTTGCTGTTCCAATGACTTGATTTTAGAGTATTTCTATGTCATTTTGAGATTTTCAACTGCAGCCACATCATAATTTCACTAAGTCACTGAGGAATATTCTATATAGAAAAGACATAGATGAAAGCAAAGCCCTATTCCCTCTGCAATGTCCTCTGCATTGTTTAACCTGTGAAGCCGAGCATATAATTCCATACAGGCAAATAAAAGTAGTTTAAAAAGATCTTCATTTTATATGTTCAGTAAGGAATTTTATATGTTCAGCAAGGAATGTCTAAACAGAGTTAAGCGCCAGAGGGAGACCCTACACAAGAAAGCACATGTGTATATCTCCTGCTTCCACCCCTTCCACTTGTGCCCATGGAAAAATTGGACAATATGGAGGAGTATAAAAGCAGTCTTGACTATTTTAATTTTGTGTACCATAAAATCAAAGTGTCCTCAAAATGAGACAATAGTTGAGCAAAGCATTTTCCCTGATTTTCTTTTAAATCAGTCCAAAAATAAAACCTGTTTTTGTAAGTGGAACATTAATCAGTGTTGTCTCCCCTTATCTTGGTAGTTTAATTGGTTCAAACGCAGTGACATTAACTTTCTGAGGGCTTTCTAATTTTGCCTGTGGTCAAAAATGTTTAATTGATTTCTGCTTTGACCTCCTCAGAGATGTTCTTACCTTTTTTTTGTGTGTGTGCATTCTCTACTCATTTCACAAATAGCTATTTTCCTTAAGTTTTCAAAATATGGAAAAAATACTGAGAAATTCAGAGAAGGAAGTCATGTCTCATTATTCAAGAAAGGAGAATTATAACACAGGCATAGCTTAGACTTCTAATGAGATAACTATTCTAAGTATGGGAGAAGTGGCCAGGATAGATTTTTTTGGTGTTCCTGCCTACAAATCAGGAGTCTTGGCATATCTATCTCCTCAGCTGGATCCTGTGATTGTCTTCCTAGAAACTTTGCAATATAGAGAATATTGGGTATATTAGTAAAATATATTTTTACATCATAAGTAATATATTTCAGACAAAAGAACAAGATTAAGAATACACTATTAGCTCCACGTCCCTGTTTAACAATAGTAGTGCATGTTCTTGCTCACCAATGTGCACTCTAAATGTATTCATCTCCATAGGGAATTCTACAGTACATAGATATATCATTCCTGGACTGTGAGATTGGTTAACTTCTTGAGTAGTACACAAAGTTTGACAATTTCAATGCCCCCAGAGTCCCAGTTGGAGACAGATCCGAAAATGTTCTTCTGGGACCATAAGGAGAATTTCTGCTGTATATCTATGGAGTCTCCACAAGTCAGAATCCAAACAGCAACTGTGTGAAATGGAACTTGTGCCTTCCTTAATAAACCATATACTAGTTAATGTGTTAAGGTGAACATTTATCCAAAAATCATTTTAATGGCCCTATAGAAAGTAGCAGAATTTATCAGTACACTCTGAATTGTTCTTTTGGACATTTTTTATTCCTTAATCAAGTTGTATAGGAGCTTTGATGGTGCAGTGGTTTCACGTTGAGCTTCTAGCCTCGAGGTGAGCAGTTCAAAACCATCACTTGTTCATAGAGGAAAAATGAAGCTTTCTACTTTCATACTGAGTTACAGACAAGGAGAGCCACAGGGGCAGTCCTCCCTGTCCTACAGGGTCTCCATGCGTCAGAATTGACTAGATGGCAGAGAACTTAATCTACTTGTATACATACTCTCCTGTGGGGCACATGTAATTACTTTCTGATGATTTCCCCTAAGATGTGGAGTTGGTGGATAAAAATATGCCATTTCACAAAGGTGGTGTAAACATTCTTTAGAATATAAAAGTGTTCACTCATAGTTATCTATTGCTTAAATATGATAGTTTAATTAGTTTCCTCTGAGTAAAGTGTTGAAAGGGACTTTTGTTTGATTGGGAGTAGGTTTTGATAATTCTCCCCTGGCTGCCCATTCTGCTAAGAATATCTTTGGATAATAAGGAAGAAGCATAAAAGTTATGAAGGGTCAGAGAGTAGACAAGGAACAACAACAACAGCAAAAAGAAAAAGGCAGAGTGTAAGACGAATAGATTATCTTTCAATGTTTTGCAAAAATTATCTTCCCCTGCTTCTAGAAGGCACCTGGGAGGCACAGTAGGTTATCGTTGTGCTCCTAGCCACAGAGTGGGTACATGTCATTCAACCATTGGCTCCATGAGAGAAAAATGTGGCAATTTGCTTCTCTAAATAAAGACCTCAGACTTGAAACCCCTGTGGGGCATTTTTATTCTGTCCTTTAGGGTCCCTGTGGGCCCTTACCAACTCAGCAGCAATGGTTTGGGTTTTTTTTAGGGTGGGGCTGACTCTAAGTGTTTTATGTTTGATCACATATGGTGAAAGGTCACATTTGCATTATTAACTAAAATTCAGAAAATTCTAGATTTTAGTTAATTTTTCTTACTTCAATTATTATCACCATTAAGCTCCATGGGGAGCCAGGGAGAGATGTGTTTGCCTTGTTTTAATTTAGAGCATGAGGACTTAGTGAATATTTTTCATGGCAGCATGTTCTACTCTGAGATTCTCATTAGCTCCGTCCCCACCTACTTCCCTAAAATAAGAAATTGTCCTTGTGTGACCATAGATATTTATTGCTCTAAGATTTAGCAGAAAGTAAATATATTTCAGACATAAAACTAATTTGCATTATATACTTGAGAAATTTTCTCTGGGTGGTATAATATTTTTATTGTCCAGGACAGTTGGAAAGGTTGTTAGATACATGTTATGGTTTGAATTATGCTCCACACTCTTTAGGGGAGGGGAAAAAGTATTTTCTAACCTCTTTGCCTGTAGTTATAATTCCACTGGAGAATAGATTATCTTTGTTATGTTAATGAGTCAGGGTTAGTGTAGTGTAGTGTATCTTGAGTCATTCTTGTGATTTAAAAAAAAGATTTCAAATGTAAACTAAGTGAGAGCTGCCATGATTTCTGGAGGTTCCACAGAACCTGACAGTAGCAGTGGAAGGTACCAGGTCTTTCCTCTGAGAGCCATCACCAGCATCCTAAATTCTGACTTCTACCCTTTTCAACTGCAAGACAATTACATTTGTTTGTGAAAACCATCCAGTTGGGGTAATTATAGATTATGTAGACAAACATCAGAACAAATTCACTTTCGTTTTATTTTCCACCTACAAGGGGTCTTTTGCTTTGATGGGCTAAATGAAAGAATATTTGGAGGAGTGATTTTACTTGAAGTATGTAGCATCTTAAGTCAAAGGGCCTCAGGTTGATCTCTGATCTGTTCTAGCTTCACCAGGGTGGGAGGACGAGAATCACCCTGAGTATCACTCCAGGACTGATTGCTCTCGGTCTGAGGTCAGACATGTCTTCACCTTCAACCCTGTGCCAACTCTGACACCAAGCACCCTTCCCAAAGCACTCTGCTTCGTGACTGGGTTCAAAATTCAGTGTTATGTCCACACAGAGCTTACAAACAATTGTCAAGAACCTGTTGTTTACTGGGAAGGTAATATGTTGAAATTCACAAAAATATGAGCTACCCCAGTTACCCTCTCTAGTACTCAATCTCTCAACCCACAAGCGCCTTTGCTGCTGCCCTGTACTAGCAAGTGTTTCCAAGCTCATTGAATGAAGTCACATGACTGCACTAGAGACCTCCATGGGAGGGTGTTGTATCAGGAATCCTACTGAACTGACTTGTGCTGGTGGCTTTGTTGTTTCTCTGCCTCATGCCAATTTTGTTCCTGCGGTTGCCACTTTTCTGTCATATCTCTGGTGTCATATTTTTTTCATTTGGATGGAAGTTGGTCAACTCAGAGCTCTCAGGGCCCAAAGTATACACCTCACTCCTGACTCTTCTTTTTTGATGCTTTTAAGATTCCTCTTCCCTAATTCTGAGCTGTTCACTTAAACTCAGTGGCCTGGTAACCCTGACCGCTTCCCAAGTAGAGTTCAGTACATACACTTCATTGATTTGCATGCTCCCTTGCAAAGAATGCCTCTGCTGTGAGCACAATTGAAGATCAGCAGATTCACACTCATACGATGCGAGGTGCAATGCGAGGGGCAACAGAAGGAAACATTTCTGGGACTGTGATTCTGAGAGGCACATAATTCACAAGACTTCGTATGCTAATTTAGAGCATAGCCCAGAAGAGGCCCACCTATGGGTGAAATTATCGGAAAGGCTACGATGCGCTGAATGGCGAAGTTGAATGATGCCATGAAAACAGCTTTTGTGGTTGGAGCAAGACCTCAGTCCAATTAGAAAACATAACCAAAACTCTTGTATTGATTCTTCAAATCAGAAAACTACTGTTATTTATAATGCATGCAAAAGGAGATATATACCAAAATATTAGTAGAAAATATAGCTATACTGCCAGAAACTTCACATCAGTACCAATGTTTGTTTACTGAGTTAGTTTCTCATTGGATTGTTTCACTTACTTAAAGCAGAAATAAGCATATTTTCCCTTTTAAATCATGCAGTGAGGATTATTGCCACAGCCAAAGTGAAACATGGTGCTTCCTTGATTTCTTTTTTAATTCACTACATCCTCTGTTGCTCTTATTAAGTACTCTTGCATTGGTTCTGACGCATAGCCTCCCGTGTATGGTACAAAGATACATTATCTGGTTCTCTATCATCTTCACCATCATGTCTATCTTTGAGCTCCTGCTTCCAGCCACTATGCCAATCCATCTCGCTGAGGGCCTTTCTGCTTCCCAAAGCTTAATGTTCCTCTCCAGAGACTGGTCAATTCTGAAAACAGGTTTAAAGTATGTGAGCCAAAGTCTGACCATTCTCTTTTCTAGGGGCAATCTGGATATGCTTCTTCTAAGAGAGGATTATTTATATTCTTCAGCAAATCATAATTCAAATGCATAATTTTTTGTTTTCCTTATTGGTATTGAAACATACCAACTGATATTCAGTCGATTCCTTGGTTTTTGGTCATGCATTTAGTGCAGCTTGGAATAAGACCTTCAGTATCATTGTTCTTGATCCTATGCTACCTCCCCAATAAGTTAGACATCAAAGAATCCTTTTGGGTACAGACACTTTGTTTATCATCTTTTGAAAGCCACAGAAGCAATCCTTTAATATTAGAATTCAAGGCTTGACCATTTTCTTCACTGTTTTTTTCAGTTTGAGGAATGGTAAGCAAATTTTTCTAGGTCAGTTTTCTTTTTTTTTTTTTTCCAATCATTTTATTGGGGGCTCATACATTGTTTTTCACAATATATATATAAGCATACTCATCAAGCACCCTCTCATGTCCACTTCTATTATTGTTCTACAATTGTCCACTTTTTCCCTTAAGCCCCTAGTATTGGCTTTTCCATTCCTTCCCCCTCTTCCCCTGGTCTCTCCTCCCCTCCAACCCTCAATACTTTATACATTGTTATTGTTTTGTCATATCGTACACTGCCACTGCTCGACCTCTCCCCCAACCCACTCCTTTGATGCCTGTCCTTCAAATAAGAGCTTGTGTATATGTCCTTGCTGTTGGTTCCCCCCCCCTTCTGTCCACCCTTCCAGTATCTTCAATCTAACTATTGGCCCGAAGGGGCCCATCCATCCTGGTTTCCCCATATCTCCAGCTCCCCTCTATGCCAATGTGACTTCCCAGTCCATCTGGATTTGCAAGGTAGAGTTGGGCCCATGATGGTTGGGGGACGGGGAGGAAGGCTTCAGGAACTAGAGGAAACTTGTATGCGTCATCACTGCCTGGCTGCCCCCCCGACTGGTCTGTCTCCTCCCCGTGTCTCCCCTGTAAAAGGGTGACCAATTACCCACCAGTGGGCCTTAGGTCCCCACACTGCTCTCCTCCTCCTATGTAATGATGTGATTCTTGTTCTTTGGTGCTCAATACCCACTCCCTTCGGCCCATCTTGATCACGCATGCGGGTGTGCTTCCTGCATGTGGACTTTGCTGTTTCTGCGCTGAATGGCTAGGTCAGTTTTCTTACTCCATGCCTTTTCACATTTTATTATATTGCTTTACATTGCTTTCTCAACTGTCCTTTAAAATCTTATGCAAAGTTCCTTTCCTGCATTTCTTCTGTTTAGTTAGTCTACATTCAAGGGTGTTTCTAAGTCCCTTCTTACATTCATTGCATCCTTTTCTTTCTCTCCAGTCTTTATAAGGCCCTTTTGCTTTCTTCACTTATGATGTTGATGTCTTCTCACAATTCACATGGTCTTCAATAGCTGGTGTTTCGTGTGTAAAATTTATTCTTCAGATGATCTCTAAATTCATGTGTTTAAACAGTTGTTGTCATCTAACTTCTGATGCATAATGATTCTTCCTAGAGGGAAGATTAGAACTTTCCCCACAGTGTTTTCAAGGCTATATTCTTGAGAGAAGCAGAGGGCTACAACCTGCCCTTTGGAGAGCAACCAGTCAGCTCCTACTGTGGGCCATTCAGTTCAGGCTACCCACCAAGCACCCAACCATTGTACCTCCTGTGCCCCTTGATGTAGAAGTGAAACTAAAGTAAGTCTTTTGAATCATCAGAAGTAGACATAACAATAAAAGGTAGAAATTTCTCAAAATACACCTTGCCTCTGTGAATGAAAGATACTGCAACATTTATAGCAGTCTGAAATGGGAATGGGCTATTTCAGGAAGTACACAAGTGTAGGAATAGTGAGGAGGTCCAGTAACAGTGAAATGAACCCAGGAACCACTAGGTGAACCCTTGATTTGTTTTTCCCTCTATAATATAGGTTTTAAGCAGCAGATTCTGTAATGATGCTGAGGCAGATGTGTATAGGAAAATAGTGTGTCCATTAACCTGAGGAAATATTTTTATTTTATTCTTCTGTCATATGATTATTTGGAGCTGTCTTATACAGTGTTGTATTTTAAAGTTGTTGTGGTATGGACTTTTCAATCATCCATATTCAACATTCTGTATTTATTAGGTGTTAGGGCCTGTGGACATGTTAAGGCAAGTATATTTTATAGATTTTATTATATCGATAACATGTTGGTGCACACTAAATCTGAGACATTCTTGACCTCTTTGGAGATGGGGGTACATTTGTCTTGTAACTGAGTGGTTGGCAGTTTGAATCCACCAGAAGCAAAGCAGAAGAAACAGGCTAAGCAATCTTCTTCAATTCAATTAACAGCCAAGAAATTCCTATTTAACAGTTCTATCCCATAGGCCATGGGTCACCGTGAGTCCAAATCAATTTGATAACACAAGACCATGACCAAAACAGTAGCAATACATGTTACATTTATTATTCTTGACTGAGTCTATCTGAGTTACCTCTATCAACATTAATTTTAGAAGCAATCAGCACATAGAAAGAAAAAAGATGTAGAATGAGATGACACCCTTTGCAAGGCAAACTGTGGTTTATTTAGTTACATTCTTCTAATCTTTGATTCTCAAATAATGTTGAACTCTTCGGGGGCCTGACATTACAGTTCAAATTTGAGAAATAGTCAGAGCTCCATGGTGGAAAAGGACATTTCAGATGGAAAACCATCCAGCACCGAGTTGTGGCTAAGTGTCTTTGGAAAGAGGGGAAGCATCTATGTGAGCATAAAGGAGGCAAGAAGGAGGGTGGGAAAGCATCTCACAAGATTTAGCTGTAATCATAACTGAGTTGTAGATGCAAAATCTGGACTGTCACAGCAGAAAAAGCATGGGAAGCTTCATTTAGCCCCTGGTCACATCTAGATCTAAGGGTTCCACATGAAGGAAACTCTCCACCATGATGAACCTTTTTGGACCATCAGATTGTGTGCTTCAGAGATTGGAGGAGTTGTAGTAGGCTATGTATGTATCACCACAGTAACCCAGCCTCTGGGGCTTGGGGTTGAGGCCCCCCACTATGAGATGCTAAAGTAATGCTTGCCTTGCATTCCAGAGGTTTTTGCAACTGTTTTTGCATGAATTATTCTTTTAGGCATTTAGAGATCTGGAATGGTCACAATCAGTCGAGATGTTATGCCATTATGTCTCCTCTTTAGAAGTTTCACTTTTCAGGGCAATCTTACCATTTACAATGCTAAGATAGGTCCAGGTTAGGGATCTAGGGATCATTTCTGAGGCAGCTGCCACACGCTCTGGCTCTACGCGGATTCCTCTGAAAATGTCCTCCCCAGGTGGCTCCTTGTACTGCTTATGTACTTGGTTAATTCTAAATTGATGTCAGTATTTGCTGCTAAGTTGATTTGGAAAGTGCTCTCATTTAACTCTTCATGTATATTGCATTCCCTTGATGATGGTGGTGATAATTTTTATGGCAGCTACTGATTTAACAATGTCATTTAAGTAAATTGCTTTCTGTTGCCTTCATAATGAACCTCATATTAGAGGGAATGGATGCAAGCAAAGAGAGGAATCAGGTGTGGTTCTTAAGTTTGTGGGGTGATTTTGGAGAAACTGCCTTCCATCCTATGAGAATGGCTTATACTGATGAGCTTTGCTGCTGGGCCCTTAGTATAATCACTCTCTATGCTGTAGTCACAGTAATTGCATTTGCTTCTTTCCCTTTTTTTGAGTGTTCATATATTAAAGTCACTTTATTGATGGATATTACAGCTCTCATATATCCATCTATCCATCCGTTCACCTGTCCATCCATCTATCCATCCGTCCACCTGTCCATCCATCTGTCCATCCGTCCACCTGTCCATCCATCTATCCATCCATCCACTTTGTCAAGAACTTTTGTACACGTGGTGACATCATTTCCAAAACATTTTCTTTCTACTTGAGCCCTTGGTATCAGCTCCTCATTTCAACCCTCCATCCTTCATCTTCCCTCCCTCATGAACCCTTGATAATATACAAATTATCATTATTTTCATATCTTATATTGTCTGCTGTCTCCCTTCACCCACTTTCCTGTTGTTCGTCCCTCTGGGAAGGGTGGTGGTGGCTGTATGTTGATCATTGTGATGGGTTCCCCAACCTCCCTTTTACCTTCCTGGTATTGCTACTCATTATTGCTCAAGGAGTCTATCTGCCCTGCTTTCCTTGGTGTTGCCAGCTCTTATTAGTACCAGTGTACATGCTTTTTCTCGCCATATTTGTAAGGTAGAATTGCAATCATGATTTTTGAGTGGGGGGAGGAAGCATTAAAGAATTAGAGAAATTCTGTATGTTTCTATGGTGCTAGACTGCACTCTGAATGGCTCGTCGCCTCCCATGATCCCTCTATAAGGGGATGTCCAGTTGTCTACAGTTGGGCTTTGGGTCTCCACTCTAATCTCCCCCCAATTCACATAGATATGTTTTTTGTTGTTGTTCAGGGTCGTTGATACCTGATACCTTATCTCATAGATACCTCATGAGTCACACAGGCTGGTATGCTTCATTCTGAAACTATTGGGTGAGACCTTAAGAAAAACAAATTTGTCTAGTTTTCTGGAAATGTTTGCTGCCCGATGATATGTTAACATTCAGTTTCTCTCAGTCTGAGTTTGCATCACAATCTAAATACTTTGTTTTTTGTTATGGAATGACATTATTATTGAATCTGGCAATATCCACAATTTAAAAAAATCCACACTTTATCTTCCTTAAAGAGCTGAGTTTTTAATGTCTTTTTAGCTATATTATTTTCTATCAGCCTTATTTTTTACTGTCTTGACTTTTCAGAAAACAGCACACCTCTATAGTCTTACCTGAGTCTACATACTGACACATTGTCAAATGGTTTTGATTGATACCTTTTCACTGGGGGAAAAAAAGGAAAATAAAAGGAGAGTCACAAGAGAGACCTATGCATGTAAGGGAACAATTTCTTCAGGCATGTGTGTATACACACTAAATCTCTGATCTCAGTAGATCCAATATCCAGGACTCTAAAAGTGAAGCAGACTGATTTATTTCTCACAATATACTTCAGCTGAACCTGCGTGCTGGTTTGTTGGCAAAGTCTAACATATGGCCCTGTAATGAGAAACACATTAACAATTGCAGATATGAGTAATACAACAGGGGAATTGGTTGTACAGTCTTTTATTGGAATAAGAAATTTAGTAACACCTGTTTATAAGGTATGGTGTGCTACTGTTTGAAATATGGGCATTCAGTGCAAAATGGTATGTGAAATGTCTGTACTTGAAAAAAATTATATGTTTTGTATGCATCTGTGTATTCTATGCTTAAATTTTCATGCTCTATAATATCACATTAAGCACTGCACAGCTAGGTGATTCTTATTTCATTCCAATTGCCATTTGAAAATCTACAAATTCAAGTGACAATATTTATTATGTTAAAGACAACCCCCAGGTTATTGGCGTCCAATTTATGGAATATTCCCACTTACTTTTAATGCAGGATTTCAAATAGATTCAAATTGTTTTCATCATGATTAATGAAACGAACCAGGAAAAGGCAAGACTTTTTTTTTTTTTTGACAATTTCAGTGATTGTCATGGTGGTTGGAACAGGAAAAGTTGTAGCGTAAGCCCCAGAATGGGAGGATTGGAAGAGACATAGTGAGTCTGTGTTATTGAATGACATGATGGTAGAGAGCCATACACGTTTAAAGAGGCCGGGTTGACCACTACCTTTGAATGAGGCCTTGTAGTGTTTAAATGTAGGCTGCCATTTTTGAACAGGTTGTGACTATTCCAACTCTGTCAGTTGCTCAAAACTCTGCTTTAATCTTATGTCAGTTTGTCCACAGTTTGAAACAAGTGAGACAACCCATATTCTCCCAAAGTCATCACATTGACCGTCTCTTGCTGTGCATGCAATGTATGCATCACTGAGGTTTTCAGCCTGTGTCCGACTACAATGAGGCTAGACAAGAACTAAGTGGGCCTTTGTTGACTACCCTGCAATTAAAAACTGTCACTCATAATCTGGGAACTCCTTATAGTGGTTACTTTTGATAAATAGCAATGAAAAAAATATTATTTCTTGGCAAAAGGATCAGACATAAGTGATGGCACACTTTCTGGAATGTAAGGTGTTATCCAAAAGATGCTTGGAATCAAGTACAAATTCTTGTCCTGCACGTTATTAGACATGTCTCTTTGCTTACTCACATTTGTTGCTCCTTCCAGAGAACCTGCCTCTTCCTTGACACCTAGAACTTGTACAACCACTTATCAGATTACCATTGCTTCCCATTGCTTGCCGTCATTAATTAACTAGGGATAGACCACTATTATGCATTGAATTATGCCTGTCCAAAATATAATATGAAATTCCGGCCCTTATCTCTGTGCATACAATCTTGTGTGCAATTGGTTCTTCTTTTATGGCAGCCATGCCGTTATAAAATAGACCCTAATGCTAATCATCTCTGAGTTATTAAAAGATAAGGTCATAATGCACACACATACCTAGATACCCATGGGGAAGGCAAACCCTATGTGTAGCTGTCTACAAGTAAAAAAAAAAATCAAAGAACCAAAAAGTGTGCAGGACTGCCAGCAAAGAGGGGTGTGACATGGCTGGGATATATTAATTATTTTATTAGATGCATTATTTTAACCCGCAGCACCATGAGAAAATAAATCCTCACTTTTTAAAGCTACCTGATGATATTCTCTCTCTCTCCAAATTTTGAGCAGAGTGACTCACAAAAAAGAGCTGAGGATGAACCCTGAGAATGAAATATGATGTGCACAATAGCATATCAATGCTGTCATGATTAGCACTTGCCAGATATAGATACAGAAAAGGTGAAGGGTAGGGATAGGAGTCATAGGCAAGATGAGGTTGACAACAAAGAAACCTACAGGAAGAGAAAGGCAGAACAACACTAGGGTCTGATACAATGTTTCCAGGGTCTTTGAGATCCTGCTCAACCTTGTCTGTCAGTCCATAATATACTCATTTTTAGCTCAGTGAAGTTGAATACATTTCTGTTTTTTTGCAACCAAACAAGTATTCATGGGAAAATCTATTATGCATCATGATCTTTTGCTAGGCTATGATTGAGAATCTATGTATGTAACCCAATCTGCAATGGAAGATCCTTTTATAAATGACTAGAAAACTAATATTACAGTGTGATAAAATAGTGTTCCAATATGGCAGATATAGTCCAGATGGGATGTTATTAAATCTTATAAGTCTAGAGTAAACATAGACTTGTTCACCAATTTTTGAATATAAGAACCAGATGGCATCTTTTAGGCCTTAAAAAGATTATTTTCATTCAACAGCACCTTACCAAATAGAAATGGAATACATTGAATGCATTAATACTATGCATGGTTGAAGCTTAGAATTTAAATGAAGGTCTCAGAGAATTTTATGTGGGACACATCTGTAACAGGTGATTAAGAGAAATATTAAAATATGATGACACTTTTAAAGTAAGAATGATCACATCTCTGAACAATGTGCCTCCCTTCGATGATTAGATTCTACAAGTTGTACCCAGTATTCCCTGTGGGTACCAGATATGAGTTGGCCTGTGACACTCAGATGACTCATTTCATTCTGTCTGATTCATTCACTTGCCCAGAATCTGTGGAATTTATACAGTGGGAACATGCTCTCAAATTCATCATAGTCCAGTGCAAGATGCATATTTTACAAACCCATATTATGAATCATTTGAAGTTGGGAGTTTGTTACATACCAAATCTGGCAATGAATTCTTTTGGCTCAACGATGTGACTTTGTAACAGTGACTGATTCTCTTAAGGGCTTGGTGCTTAGAACAATAACTTTGAATTCATCAAAAATTATCAAAGACTCTTCTGCCTCCTACATTTTTACATGATAATGGAACTCATATCATTATTAATGAACCCGTTGGTCTCTCCTTTCCAGTAAAACACCTTCTAGTTATGGTTGAGTCCACCCTCTAACTTTCACCAATATTTCAACTTTCTACGTTATGATTACCTACTCCAATTGCACTGAAATATGAGAGCTGTTTGCTGCTTTTTTTTATAAACTTTTCAAAAAACATACTATCCAACATGAAACATCATAGTAATGCAAGAAGACCACCTCCCACACCCTGTGACAAAGATCTAAAACAATGATAGATAACCAAGAAAAATAACAGCAAAAAACGGCTTCTAAAGGGTAATCAATAACCTTATACAGCTCTTTTCCACAAGAGTTTTCTCAAAAAGTCTTAGCCAGAAAACACTGATATCAGCCTAACTCTTCATTCTGGATGGAAATGAATGGGGGACAGAGAACAGTAAAATCTAAAAATCTCTTTACAAAACAAAGCAGAAAAACCCAGCTTATAAGTGTTGCCATAAATCTTGACCACATAGTCGGGGTGGGGGGACTTCTAAATATTGTGTAAGATGGACTTAAAGGAAACTGAATTTTTCATGATCCTTTTGAAGCCCCTTTATACATCTGACAATTTTGGTCATGTTTTGTAGAGTGTTCATAAAGTGTTTTTTTCTTTTTTATTACACAATAAAGTCTATGTACCTGTCATAAGTGGTTTGATATAAAATCTCTAGTGCTAGTTTTGATTTCCTCTTTCCAAGAGCCCATAATGTGACCTGAATGTGGAAATCTAAAGAGAGCCCTCAGTGCTATGTCATGATAGTAAGAGTGTTGGAGAGTAGCATATTCTTCTGGAGAACAATTTCTCTGCAGGAAGTCCAAGTTACCATCTATAGAAATACAAATGACTCAATCAAAGAATAAAAGCTTTCAAATCATGGGTTAAGAACTCTCTGACATGATTCAGTCTTTCTGTAACATTGTGGTGGCTAACAAAGACATGTTTGCTAGTTCCTCAATTTTAAAACTAGATATTGGCATTGTGTTCCTCTTTGGCCTCAGTGGGAGATTTCATTTAGGTAGAGCCCACTTTACTTTCAGTCACAGAGTGTCAGCATGTCCAAAATCACTTCGCACTTCTTTTTTTTTCTCTCCCCCCCCATCACCCCCCATCACTCCACACTTCTAAGAATGATGTCAGGCCCCATACTTTGAATGTATTTTATTGCCATATATTGCCATTTTAAAAGCATTATCTTGAAAGTTATCAGTAGTCTTTGTGGTTCCTGAGGTCGTTTAGAACTCTGTAGTTGAATGCTGTAGAGATGGATTTTATGAAACTCACCATTGAAACCATTCTTTGAAAAAACTTCTTCCAAAATCTTATAATCAGTTTTAAAGAAAAGTCAGGAAGCTTTAAATAATTGTCTTGGGTGGTGAGACAAACAAGCATTCAGAGGCACCTATGTTCACAGTGATTATTCTCTGAAGTTAAAAGTGGCATATAAATTGAAGTGCTTAAATTTGGAGGAAAAAATTGAATAACTACAGGAAAACATTTTGATGAAAATAAAGTGCTTATCATAGTACTTCTGTAAGTATCTATCAAGAGAGCAAGTGCTTAACATAAAATGTGGAACAATTTTGAGCCATTGGCAGTTGTTGGTCAACACAAATTTACCAAAAAAAGAAAGAAAGAAAAATACCACAGATATACTGCCATTGACTCCAGTACTTCAGGATCTGATCTCTTGTGAATTTCACCCTGAGACCCCCAAGCACATGGTTGTAAGGAGCCATAGAATTTATATTATTATTACTAATAATTCCAATTTATCTCATTGATTGATATTTGCTATCATCTTTGCATACCCTTTAGTATTTTCCTTATGAGCAAGGTCTGATGTCATTGAAATTATTCATTACAAAGTCTTAAGGTAGAAAATTATACCCTCCTTTTTTCACATTATTTATGAATATGCTCCTAGCACAAAAAATGCAGTAAAATCATTTTCCAACTCATGCTACTTAAGCTGAAAACATGATTATTTTTCTATTAGAACCTAAAAAGCCTGATTCACCTACAAATAGTAAGAGAATAGCATAAAGTATTAGCATGCATCGTCTCATTGCTGTAGCTTGTTGAGTCACCATCAATAATTTTGTTCCCATTTGAATTTGTATAATCACAGAGACTTCACATTTAAAATACAAAGGCTGTCATTGCAATTGTGGACAACGGTTCTCAAGTTTAAATCTTTACTTTTTAAATTATATAAGCTATTTCTTTATATCTATAAAATACCATGAATTATTTTTCTCATATTGTTTTGTGGAATTCCAAAGTAAAAATGAGGGCTGAGCCCCGGTGGCCTAAGTGGTTGAGTGCGGGACTGTGGCCTTGGTGGGGTTGGTGGTTCAAATCCAGCAGCGACTCTCAGGAGCAGCACTGGGTAGCTCCCACGACCACCAGAGGCAGTGATGTCCATGCCGCACCCCCCCAAAAAAAAACAAGTAAAAATAAAACCCGTAGGAATATATGGTGAGCTTAAGATAATCAGTGGGGGGAAATCTAATGAAAGGATTTAGGATTTTAGAAAAATTTTGAAATCTCTTTGGAGGTGTATATATATATATATATATATATATATATATATACACACACACACACACACATACATATATACACACACACAAAATAAACCGTATTTGAAAATTGGGGTTTGGGCAGCTGCTCTGTAGAAATAAATTAAAATAGAATTTATGTTCTTTGCTAAAATATCAGCTCACACTCCTCTGTAACCTTGCAAAAACAGAAATTGGTTCTTAAATAGCATCTGTAACCCAGAAACCAGAAGTAAATAACAGAAATATTGAAACACATGAAAACAATACAGCAATGAACCAGATCTCATGAGCTCATTTTTTAAATGCAGGAATAAATAGCAGGAAAATGATTTTAACACCTTCTTATGCTAAATAGCACACTAACAAGTATATATAAAAGTTCAAATTGGGGCTTCCCAGAAGCTGTGTAAGGAGGTTATGAAAAGCACACTTAACCAAACAGCTAAATAGAGACAGTAGGCATTTAGATTTTTTTGCACATTTGGATAATATGTAAAATTATTTCCAACTTTAAAAATAGATTTATACTTTGCTCTCTGTTGAGAGAGAGGCGGGTGAGGCCTTGCACAAGTTATTCATGCTGGACAGATCTTTGGAAGAGAAACCAGGAACTGAGAACCATACTCTCTATCGTCTTTCTGTTTCTCTGCAGTTAAGGAGTTGCTATGTTCGCAGAGTCTATGGAGATGTTAAAGGGGAGGGATGTGCTAAATTCTGGAACCACAGTGAATTGCCTTTGAATTCTGACTCCATAATTTCCTGGTGCTATGACACTGAAAAGGCTATTTGTCAGCAAGGAGACTTAGCTCTCTATCTGTAACGTAGCCTAATAGTTCCTACCTCATAGACATTGTGTGGGAATGTGTCATATTGTACTTGTAAGCCACACAGCAGGATGACTAGCATACAGACACATAACTATTGACTCTTAGTAACTGAGATCCAAGGAAAGTAGAGGATTTGATTTTGAGATCTTAGGCCAGGGGAAGCGGTAACAAATAAAATGGCCTGCTTTAAATGAGTGATTTAGGGACAGAATTGGGACCAGAACCTGGTAACCAGTGTCCTTGCTTTGGCCACAAGGATCAGAAAAACAACTTTTCAGATTTGCCTTACAACCCAAACCTATAAAGTGACACTCATCATCAGTATTCACATAACAGATGTTGTGTTTTGATTTTGCTTTGGGGGGGTGTTGGCGGCAAGGGGGGGGGCGGCATGGGAAGTGTGATTGTGATTGTTGTTACCTTCTCTTTCTGCCATATGCTCTTCGTATCAGCAAAGTCCAGTGTGACAACCTGTGGCACTATGGAGGCAGAGAACACATTCTTCTCCCAACCAACACTCCTTACACCAGGCCTTTGTTTATGAAGTACTTCTACAATTGTACTTAAAGAATAAACTTTTCCTGAGCTCAAAGAGAATTTCCAAACTGCTTTCTTTGTATGGGCTGTATTCAAAATGCTGTATCGCAAAGATCCCCGCTGTTGCCAGAGAATATTTGGCATTTTCATTCTCTGTCAAGAAAAAAAAAGGGGAGTGGTTGGGAAAGAAAACGAAAACAAAGAGTATGGATAATGCAGGACTTTGGCCCCAAATGAAATACTTTTGGATAAGTTGAGAGGCTCTCATAACAGAAATTCAAATAGAATAATAACTGTGGATTGAGATGAGAAAGGAAAGAGGAAGTTGTCCTGGGGAAAGAGCTGCTTGAGCACTTCTCTAATGAGCTCACAGAGGACAAAGGACATGACTGCAGCTGGGAGAAGAGTTGGGGAGCCAAATCTGAGTGTCAGAGGCCTGCAGGAAATGTGTCAAAAGCCTGAAAATGTTGAAGATAAGAAAAACATTATAACCATGTTCAGAACAAGATGGGAGGTAAAAAAAAAAAAAAAAGGAATGAGCCTCTCTTTGGGAACAGTCCTCATTTACTTGTCTTTCTCCATCACAAGACCATTGCTCTATCGATGGATTTAAATATTTTGTTGAATAAGATCCAAGACTAGTAACAAGGAGATAAAGCCCAAGGATACGAGGACATTTAAAAGCATATTGTTGCTTTAAATTCAGTTCTCTAAACTGTCGTTGCCCAGCTATCATATCCTGACATTTTTGCTTTGGCACTGTGATAAAGAGACTAACAAGATGCCACCCCTGCCTTGAAGGGGTCCCTGTCTAGAGGGTGAAGTACATAGGGCAAATGTATCATATAGCAATAGGAGAAAGGCAGTAGTATATTGCTGCTATCTGTTGCTTTGTAGAGCTGTGAAGGACAGAAGGAGAGATGAAAAAGCATACATAATTGGTCATTATTGATATAAAATTTTAAAAAGAAGCCCAGATCCCTATAATATAGAGACATTTGATTCATGGTTTTATATCAATCATGAATAGGAATCTGGAGTAGAGGGTGAAGACTAAGGCATATTTGAAATGAAAACTGAAAATCCTGTGCATTTACTAAGAAAGATCAAGCTAAAATTTGGAAAATATAGATATTCATATATTTTCTATACTCTTTCCCCAGATTCAAGAAAACATTTTGCAGATAGAGGAGAAATATAGCTATGATGCCAATACTTTAAGATGCCCTGGGGAAATGTTAATCAATGGGCTTTGTGATGGTTGTTGTTGATAGGTGCCATTGAATGGGCTCCGACCCGTATTGACACAATGGAATACATAACGTAGCACTGCAAGGTCTTTGCCATCCTCACAATTTTTTCCAGCCCTGAGCCCATTGTTGCAGCCATTGTGCCAATCGCTCTTGCAGAGAGCCTACCTCCTTATCACTGCTCCTGCACTTTACCAAGCATGATGCACTTCTCCGGGACTGTTCCTCCTCTCGATATGTCCAAAGTATGTAAGATGCAGTCTCAACATCCTTGCCTCTAAGGAGCATTCTAGCAATGCTTCCTCCAAGAATAAATGGGTAGATACTCATTAAAAGGGAGGCATCTGGTGGTAGGTTGTAGTCCTGGATTTTGGCCAGGCTGCAGTAATTCTTTTATTCATAATTTGGATAAGACAACCCAATGGGATCTTAGAGGAAACAGATAATAGTCTTCAACAAGAGCATTCTAGGCGGATTATAAAAGAGACTCTGAAAGTTGTGGAGGGGCCTGTGGGAACAGATCACATAGAGACTGAGGACTTAAGTGAAAGATGAATATTGGGAAGTCCCGCGTAGCAAGCAGAAGGCTCCTGGCCTAGTGTCGCATGTCTTCCCCTCAGCATTTCCACTGCTGATCTTCTTGATTCTTGTGGCTCTGTGCTCCCTGCAGGCATCTGCCCAGGCCGCCTGTACTTCCTCCTCAGTGCAGGGACCTATGGAGCTATTTTCTCCATGACAGTAACCTTTGCTGCCTTTGGTGTGAAGACCTTAATTGGCCAGATCTTTTTCTCCTGTACTGTAATCAGGGCAGGGGCGGTTTCTTTCCCCATTGTGACTGTGAGTATTGGAAACATTTGTGAATAAAGGGACTTGTAGGCCTCTTCTTAGTAAATGTAGATAACAGACTTAGGAATGCTCATAAATCGATCGATAACAATAGATGCTCTTAGAAAAGTGAAGATGAAAATAGAATAATTGTATGTGGGGAAACAAGACATTCTGCTGTAGCAAAAATAGCTACAAGGGGTTGGCTTTATAGAACAGATTTATTTTCGCACCATCTCGGAAGCTAGATGTCAGAATTCAGGATCTGGCTCTAAGGAGAAATCCTTCTTTTCTGTTTCCAGAAGCTAACCATCCTTGGACTTCCTAGACTTTTACATTTATCTCTGTGTCCATCTTCCTGTGCATATCTGTGTCTGTTCTACTCTCTTTATGACTCAGTGGTATTTAGGGTTAGTATTGAGTCTCTTTTGAAGTGACCTAATTAACACAATAAAACTCATGTGCAACCACGGACCTATTTGAAAGTACAAACAAAAAATAAGACAAAACAAACAACAACAACAACACCTCCAAACATGCTTAGTACCCTTTCCAACTCTTACTGCCGTCACATTGATTCCGACTCAAGGAAGCCTAGAGGACAGAGTGGGTTTCTTTAGGGGAGCAGAAAACCTCATTTCTCTCCCAGGGAACGACGAGTGACTTTGAACCAATCTTGTGGTTAGCAGTCACCACCTGACCCATTAGAACACTTTATAATCCATGAACACCTGCACGACAAAGTAGAACTGCTCTCCATGGCCCAAGGTTGTCATCTTTAGGTGCAGACTGCCACATCTTTCTCTTGGAGGAAGGTGGGTGCGTTTGACCTTCTGATTCTTTGGTTCCCAGCTGTCCACGAAACCACTGTGCCAGTGATGGTTGACAAGTACAGAGGGAAGGACTTTAATCACCGCCTCTGTGGACTGCAACATGGGAAAATGTCGTTTGAGTTCTTCTATGGTACCCGCTCTCCTCCTTGGGAAATTTCCAAAGATGATCATTGCACTGTTTAGGCAAAAAAATCATTCATAAGTCTCCTCAAGTGAATCTAATTTTTGAGATTTTTTTTTTTGTTTGGTGGTGAGAGAATGATTTTATCTTTCTTTGGCCAAGATTCAAATGAGATTTTTTTTTTTTTACTTGCTGGAACATACAGATTAACTGGCAGAAAGAACACCACGAATATCTGTATGTCATGTAATAGATAATACGTATGCAACTAATCAAAGGTTGTTGGTCATTTAATGAGATTTTCAATGCTTTCTATTCACACTGAACTTAGGTATCTAAATTTGATTTAGGAATATTCTTTTGCCTTTATCACCATTCATGTTATCAAGGTGAATCCAAGATAATAATTTGTAACAAATAGCCTGCAATTTCAATATTATTCCTGAGTTCACCCTCATCTCTGGAGGGATATGCAAAGTAGATCATATTTATTTATAGATGACTCAGAGATTCTATCTCCTTTTCCCTGCTACTCCAATTCTCCCTGCCTAGAGCTCTCTGTTTCAAAGACCCTGCAAGAGCCTCTTTTAATTTCTCTTTACTTTAAATTGCCCTAGAGGGTCCTCAAGGGGATGAAACACAGCCAGTTTTCTTTATCCTCCCATACATTTTAAACTGGTCTGTTTTCAAATCACTGAGAAATCCTTGACTTTACATTTTAGCCCGTGTGTGATGGAAAAGATAATGCTAACCATCCTTATCAACACAACAGATATTTAACTGGTCATAATTTTTTCATTATGTGGCTGTTTAATAACCACTTCTTGGGGCAAAATATGTCTGAGAGCTCATTGAGTCTGCTAAGGTTAACTTTATCCTTTATTTCTTACAACTGAGATGCTATCTTTCAACCACAAACTTCACAGTGCAAGCGTTTTCCTTTGTGAATTCTGAGACTACATTTCTGAACCTTGGACATACCAATTCCGACTTCAGTCTGCCCTCCCCCAGCAAGTCAATCAAGTCTAACATCAAGAAGTGATTAGAATTTTACTGCCCCTGCTTCACAGACCTTCCACAGGCCCTCTGCCAAAGGCCCTAGCTGCCCTTTGCTTAGCAACAGGAATGTAGCAAGCACCGTATTGCCAACAGATTGCTTTTTGGCCCTCATTGTGAGTGGAAGAATTTAAGTGTATAAGACATCCAATAAAATATTGCACAATTTACTTGGGCTTCCCTTTTAGAACTTCATACTGTGAATAATCATGGCTTCCCTGGGCCATAGGATTTTTGAGATTTTTCTATTGGAAATTGACTTTATCACGTAAATAACCCCGGGACCTCATGTGACCCAGTGTTTGTAGCCAAATGTTGCCGCCAGTTGAATACCAGAGTATCTTTTGGCTTCAGCACTGCTTTCTTTTTCTCCTCTGGTAATATTTCTATCAATATAAATGGTCGAAGTTAGCAATTAAGGCCATCTCTGAATAAAGGAATTTAGAGACTAGGTGCAGGCTGTCGTCATTCTTTTAATAAAGCCGACTCAAAAAACCCCTCCAAACTCACTGCCACTGAGTAGATGCTGACTCTTGAATGATTGACCCATGTCTGTGAGTTCCCCCACTGTAACTCTTTGCAAAGGTTAAGAAAGCTTCCTCTTTCTCGCACAGACCACCGGTGCTTTTGACTTGCTGACATTTGAAGCTAGCAGCTCAGCATGTAACCAAGACTGTTACGAAAATTGAAGTATTTTTAATTTAGAGTCAAAATTCCACAAATATTGACAGATCCCTTTCCTTCACTGATTGTGCAAGGTGCTGGAAAGACTGGTAATTACCCATGGACCATTTAGTAGAATAAGAATGAAGCATATGAAATTGCCAATGTTCAATGATTTTCTATCTGTGAAAGTTGCAGTGGCCTCTGGTTCAAACTAATAATAAGTTCCATGAGAGCACAGAGGCTGAAGATCTTCGCTATAGCTCTTGGAATCTGGCGTGGCTTCATGGAGAATGTGTGACTTCAGTAAGGCCTTGAGAGATGATTAGAACTCAGGCCCCTGAAGTGCACCTCCTTCCCTCCGAGCGAGTGGGAAGCTGGGTCAAGAAATGGTGGGCAGCAAGTCCGGCTTTGCTCAGAAAATGTCAAGACGTGTAGCCTACATGGAGCAAATAATTGATGGGCGAGACAGGGGAGGACAAAGACAACTAGAAGCGCAAATTGGGGTCAGAGTGCCTTTTTTTTTGTGAGCTTATATAGAAATAAAAGATCTTTAACAATGGGACAGCACCCTCATAACTGTGTACTTACTATTCTAGGATTCTGGAGATCTTCTCACCAAAATGGCCTCGTTTGGGCTGTATAAAACATAAATTAGAAAAAAAATTATTATATAAGAACTCTCTTGACATACATGGGCATTAGCAATAGCAAACCAAAACTCTTAAATGTGAAGGAAAAGAAACTAAACATTGTGATTTGTTATATGATGAAATTAGGGGAGGGGTCATAGTGAATATACATAGGACATCTATCTTGGTAGCATAAAAAAGGAGTCTGTAACATTGGCCCTAATCCAGTCTACTGTTGGTTTTTCTAAATAATACTGTACTGGGACCCAATTAGATCCATGTGTGTAAAGCCTACCTGTGAATCCTTTTGAGCCATGCTGGAGCTGCAGAGTTGAACATTGGCAACACAGCATTGAAGGAGCCTTGCTGACACAGTTGGTTAAGTGTTGGATTGCTAATGGCAAAGTTGGTGGTGCAAACCCACAAGCTGCTCCCTGAGGGTAAGACAAGACTAGCTGCTCCCAGAAGGAAATACAGTTCCTGACATTGTAAGGAATGATTCTTTGTATGATGGAGTCTTTGTGAACCAGATGCCATTTGACTCCAACGATTCATCTGATTTGGGGTTCCACTGAAGAAAAAGTTTGTTAGTGCCATGGATTTTTAAAAAAAATCAAGATATTAATGTTTTACTTCAAATATTTCTCTTAGCTGTTGGCATAGCAAGTCTGTGCCAACATTCAGAAAGCCAACAGTATAAGTGTGATAATAAATAGCCACTGGTAGACCATGGGTGTCAGAGTTAGGGACCCAGAGGGAGGGCTGTGGTGATTTTAACTCCTTATTGAGAGTCATAAGTTCTGGCACCTCATGAATGCACTGTTGTTCAGTCTTACTAGATTTTCCAAAGAAACTAAGTGTTTGTGATGTTTCTCAGTTTTAAACTATTGGCAGATATTGCAATGCAATGTTTTAAACTCAGGGAGTCCAAGAAATGAAACAAAAGAAAACAAAATACAATTTTGTGGTCTGGATAAGGTTTACAGCTGTGTGTGTAGCTTCTAGATTGGAGACCAAAAACCAGACATAATTATGATAATGGTAAAGTTGAAAGGTGGGAGAATGTAAGTTCTACAGCAGGAGGACCAGGGGAGTAACAAATGTCACAGTTCCCCCATGGCCTATGGGACTGTGACTAGAATAGCGTGAAGGAGCAGTCAGGGTGGGGGGAGGAGGCAGGGGGGAGGGACAGGTTTGCTCTGACCTGTCAAGTTTGCTTTGGAGCACAATGCATTTTCTGTGTGTGGCTGAAGTTATTCTGATACACTGACAGCTTTTATTTCTCAGGTTATTGGACTAATTTTCCCTTGGCTAGCCTTCACATGTTCCTCTAAGAATAATAAGGGAAAAAAAGGGTCAGATGAAATGTGCATTTGGGATTTACTTGTCTACTTAAAGGCAGAAGGAAAGAGAAATTAAGGGAGCAAAGCATATACCTTGATCTTCTTAAGGTGCATAAGAATTCTGCCTTCTCCTTTGAGAGTGAAGCCAATTCTTTAAGGAAAAAACCTGAGTCTATATTGTTTTTGATGATATATCAGGTTTCAATAAGTCACCAGTAAAAAAAAATACCATTTACTATTGAGTATGCACAATAACACAGGTTTAGCCTTTTGATTGAATCTACTAACTAGCACCTGTCAACTACTACTGATTACCCAACTGGGATCACTTTAAGAGTCTTGGGTGGAGTTGGAGAAAATATGTGGAATCAAAATCAAAATCATAAAGAAGGTGGATTTATTGGTCTGATAGAGACTAGTGCTCACCTTCC